>JARJDQ010013098.1:0-17890 GCA_030264215.1 Geostiba sp. GC000077 | reverse complement strand
TCAAATTTTGAATTTCGCGCCCAGCAGCAGTTGGCTATAATTTAAAAATATATCCCCAGATAAGTAACTAGCAAGGGAGTCAGTGGATATTGACATATTTTAAATTTCCCGCCTTACCAAGTTACCAAGAAGTAACCAAATAAACAGGGTCCCCAACCTGAGAGCGAAAAAAATTGCGCGGGTATTCAAAATTTGATCACGTGGTAATCAGACATTTATGAAGACCCAGTATATTCTAGGTGTACTACCTACTTCAACTCCGGTACTCGCACTAAATATTAAGTTTAGCGATCAGAGTGACCAACCCGCAGTTGTCTCCACAATCAAAGCAGAAAATTACACACTTCAAATGCTATGCGCATGCAAAATCCAACATTTTTGAAGGCAGAGGAAATTGTATGCCTTCTGGACAGGCAAGGTTGCTTTTGTAACGGCATAGGACAGTGCGTTCTTGGAACATTCTTTAAAAATTAAGAACTAGGAGAGCTTATTTTTTCGATCGCATAATTGCAAAAACAGCTGTTAGTGCTGCCACATCATCTATGCCGGCTTTATCATTGCGTTCCTGACGAGCCGGTAAAAATTGGTAACGTCCACGCATTTGAATACTTATTATGCGCGGCGCGCAATCGAATGCACCGACAACCGACACCTCGCACGGCCTGCTGGCTCGCTCGGTATTTGGCAGTTTTCCAAAACGCGCCCAAAGATCATACGGTAACGCGAGCGAAATCGAGGGCAATAAAAGACGACGATGATTTCAGTCGCGTCGTCATCCTAGACCGAAAACATCGGCGACAAACAAATAGTAAATACCTAGATACTTCTTCTGATTGCTTGGCGAAACGCTCGGGGCTCAGCCGGATGATCTGGCGACGAATGATTGATATGGATCATATCGAAGATTGCATCGGTGGATAACACCTGAAGAGTGAAGATCTAAACTATCTAAAGATTGCTATTATTATCGTAAAGCATGCGATTAGGCGCTATTACTTGCTTTATGATTCCGCCAAGTTGGCAATTTCGCCGGAAAATATTGTGTTGCTTGTTAACAGTGCCGGATCGGCACATAATTTGGTGTTTACTGCGCAGCGATTGAGATAACTTTACGACTCTTTAATAATAATGAATGACTGTGTGCGAAATGTCTTCGCCGCTGCGGCCGATTCGATGAAAGGTTCCTGGTCGGGTACACGGGTCCTTTCACTACCGCACTAATAAATATGTAAATTAATAACGACGATCGTAAAATGTTAATGTACTACATTTGGATTTGTTAGCACTGGATACTTATTGGAAATTGCTTTATTTTGTTGCAGATTTTCCAAACTGCCTGGTAAACGCAAGCCACTTGGAATCAAATTCGTAAAAGTGCCGCTGTCTAACGTGCAAAATGAAAATCTCATACTTGGGGAATCTGACCTCGACGTTCCTCCTGCTGACGTCCTTCTTCAGCGTGCAGTCGGCGCCGGCGCGACCCCTCAACGAGCGCTCCACGGAGTTCGCCTGGGTGATCCTCGACGAGCAGCAGAGCGACTCGTCACCGCGCCGAAAAATCACCCCGAAGTCGATCTTCATCTCGCCGTCCTTCGGCACGCAGAGCTGCAGTACTGGTTACACGCTGGATGCCAATGGACGGTGCGTGAAAGTGGTGGAGCTGGATAAAACGGCGCACGAGCAGTTCGTCCTGGAGCTGCTGAATCAAAACTTCGGCGAGAACTACGAGGACTATGACGAGGAAGGCGAAGAGGGCGGCAACGAAGCGCTGCCGACGCCCGGGCCCTTCCAGTTCAACATTCCGCTGGGCATGGACGCCGACAGGGACAAGATTTCGATCATCGTCGCGCCCACCAACGGCCACTTCGAGGACACGCTGAAGATCGAGGACAAGAAGACCAGCGTTGACGCGCCGCTGATCATCACGAGCATCAACATCCGGGACGACCTGCAGCCGGCGCTTGCCAATCACACCAAGGTGGCGCTGAACGAAATGTCGACGGCGCCGGTGCTCACCACGACGACGAGGACGGAGCTGGACGCGCCGGCGACCACAATGCCGACGACCACTTATCGAGAGGAGCCCACCACCATCACCACGGACGTCGGCGACACCACGACAATGTTGGCTCGCGGGCAGGGGGAGGATGAGCTGGCCGCCGAGAGCCAGGAGCCGCAAGCCATATTCTTCAAGCTCCCCGACTCCCTGGAGGGCAGCACATCGATGGAGTCGCTGGAGGCGCACACGCTGCCGACCACGACGAACGCCAACACGATCCGCTTCCCCGACCGCCCCGCCTTCGACGAGGCGCTCTTCCAGGACTTCCTGCAGGATATGAAGAAGCAGGTGAACCGCCGCTATGTGACGAAGAGCAGCGGGACGGCGAGCAGCGAGGACGCGCTGTACAGCAACCATCGCAATCGAGATCGGTGGCTCTTCCCGCGATTCCTCGAGGAGCAGCGGCGCGCGCACCGATAGCCGGCGCCCCTGCGCCCTTACTTTTGTACATATTATTTATTACTTTGTGATTATCAATTACCCCTGGAGTAATCTGGCGTAGTATAGATCTAGTAGACCTAGAGCTACACCTAGACCTAAAGTATAAACGCCTAACAACGTTGCATTAGTGGATTGAGGATTGGACTGGAGTCAGATGAGGCGCGGAATGTGAGTCCTGAGATTGTATCTTGTATCTGATGATTGCGAATCTAGCGCAGATGAAAATGTATGAGTGTGTGAGAGCAAGTGCTTGTGTATTGAGTATGTGCTGGTCATTTCAGGGACGTTCTTACAATTACGGGAAAATAAACATTACTTTTGACAAGATATGAAATTTGATCATTTTATCCACAATTACATGGAATCATGGAATTCGAGTCATTATTCAGAGTTATTTACCTACCTACTCTATATTAAATTATAGCGTAGAAAACTATAGAAATAGCATTGAGTCGTAACGATAAAATTGAACAAGGAATCAACTAAAAACTACAAACTCCAAGCAAACTTATTTTAACCATCATTTTTAATACTTTATTACATGGTGAGCATGCGCACAATCATTTCTTATTGAATTAACGCACATTTTATTTATTTATGCCGCAAAAACCTTCGAAATGTCAATTCTATTAAGCTTTGCTTCTTGTTCAATTTTTGAGTGAAACATAATACGTAGCAACTGTAACCAAATATAAAATAATTTCCAAATGTATATCCAGTATCCACCGAATAAGTTTAATGCGTTTATCGAATTTTATACGATGCATCACTCTCCAGACGTCACGACAAGCGACACCTTTAAAACCTACCCCCTGCGATCGCTTTAATCCTTTATTCAATAATTTAAATATTTAGAAACTTCCTGGGTCGCTTGGCGCCGACGTCCAAATCAACGCTCCTCGACGATTTACCGATCACACGCCGCAACACGAAACTAAGTATTATTAATTAACGAATCTACATTTAAATGTTATATGCCTAATAAATAGCGCGTATGTAATATATGTATATGTAAACTGTATGTATTGTAACTATACTTCTTACGGAACTTACTAATCGAATCACATGTATTAAAACTCTATTTAATTAAGAAATTACTGAGGATACTGTAGGATGGGATAGTATGGAAGAAGAAAATTTACGAGCCACGATCGAATTGGAGAAGATGATGAAGCAAATCGAGCGTTGGGCCGGAACTGTTAGTCGTGATCGAATACATATTTTTGCTGATTGTTTACATTATTATTGTTATATGAATCGTAGGGTATTATGATTGTCATTTGTGTACAAAATAGAAAATAGAGACAGAGTTTATATTGTATTATTGCAATATCAATTGCAGGTGCGCCGCACGTGCAACGCTCCTTCAGTTGATAAATTATGATTAGTAATCATTTATGAAATTAAGAATATACCATTTCGATTTCTTATAAATATTGATGTGGATATCATTCACGATGCGTGCGTATCGGATGCGTGTGTATTGCGGGGTTCAACGCGACCGCCTTGCCAATATGAGTTGTAAACAATTTGAAAATGATAACGAACGAGGATATGCTGAATGAAATAAAATAGATGTAAAAATATGGACTTGTTTTGCGAATTGCGAAATGGATATATTTTTGTGCATATTCTACGTTTATTTCCTAGATTTTGCCTCCATAAGTTACAGAAACGTTCGATTTCTTGCAAAATCATAACATTGAAGCACAAAAATAATCAAAAAACCAACTCTGATTAGAAATTAATCTTTGTCATCTTCGTTGTACCTGCTATCTTTGCATCGCTAGGATTGTCTTGGCACTACCACGAAATGTTTGCTGCCTGTGACCACACACAATTCAAATATTCCCTTTAAAAATGCCCTCTTTTGCTTTCTGTTCCCGCTGCATTGTTTTTTCTGTCATTACCCAGACTTTATTCATTACCATTACTCATGCACCACGTAGCAAGTTCCGTAGCACCTAGTCCAGAGCGTAAGATTTAAATTTCGTGGTTGGGTCAGCTCGAAAACTATCCTTGATTTATATTAGTCCACATGAAAATCAACAAACTTCAATTCATACTTGTGTTGTTGCTATGACAACGTCCAATAAGAATACATGTACGTCGGCCATCATGGATTTGCGTCACCAGCGCCAGCCAATCGGAGCACATTAGTGCTTAGTTCACAATGAGTTACACGGTTAAGAGTTAAAGCATATTTTGAACGCAGGATCCCCAAATTTTAGCTGCAGCCCTGCAGCCTGCTTGATTAGTGTAGTGTCCGAGTGGATTCACTCTGAGCAATTTTATAACTGTGTACGTTATGACCTATACTGATAACCGGTGAAGAATAAACGGCTGAACTCTAACCACAGTCCCAAATATTCAATAAGTGGAAAAACCTGAAAAAACAGTGTATGTAGAGACATCTGCAAACCCCGAGATGTACTAATTTATTTTTGCATATTCGAAAAATTATCCTGATTTTAGCGATGTTTCGGGGTATAAATGTATAATTAATGACTTGACGAAGAACAAATGGGATGTAAACTAAAGAGCATCTCTTCAGCTAAGGTAAAATAATTTCATAAATAAATTCAAAAAATGTAGATTCCTGTGTTCTGCAATATTCTATGAATAACCTCATCAGTTGCAAATGTTGTAAAATGATTGTAAACAAAACACAAATCAACATGCAACAAATTTACAAACGATTTCTCTCAACAACTCTTGTAAAACTCAAGAAAATCCAAGCCACAAATCTGAAAGGCAAGAAAAAGAGTTCTCAAGAATGGATTCAGCGTCAACTCTCCGATCCGTACGTAGAAAAAGCTCAAATCCACAACTACAGGTAATTTTCTTTCAACTTTTTAAAGAAATCACAAAACAACTGCAAATATTATAATATAAGATTGCAATGTCTGTAATATTATTACAGATGTCGAAGTGCATTCAAACTCCTAGAAATTGATGATAGATTCAAAATTTTAAGTCCTGGACAAGTGATAATAGACTGTGGAGCAGCTCCAGGTTCATGGTCTCAGGTTGCAAAAGAGCGTGCAGGTGCTGCAAGTACTGTTATTGCCATTGATAAGCTCCAATTCTCCCCAATCGAAGGTGTGCAAATACTAGGCAATCAGGATTTCACCCAAGCACATGAGAGACTGCAGAATTTACTTGGCACAACTAGAGTTAATGTTGTTCTATCTGACATGGCACCAAATGCAACAGGAATCAAGTCTATGGATAGTGAGAACATTGCTACTTTAGGCTACTCTGTATTGAAATTTGCAGTGACTGTCAGTGAAGTAGATGCTTCACTGCTAATCAAACTGTGGCAGAGTGCAGAAGCTAAGAAACTAGAAGCAGATGTCTCTCGGTTCTATGAAAATGTAAAGGTGGTGAAACCCAATGCAAGCCGAAGTGATAGTGCTGAGATTTTCCTGCTTGGAAGACATTTTAAGGGTCTTGCCACTAACACATGACAAAACACTGTTGTACAAAGTCAATTAAGTTTAATTTACCTCCCTTTGAGAATTCAAAGGTTACTTTTGTTTTTTACATACAAATGAATAAAAATAAGATAACATTAAAAGGGCCCCAGATGGAGATGGGAAAAGCTTGGAGGTTTATTTCGCTGAGTCATCATTGAGATAATTGGTAGCAATGTGCTCAAGATCATCCAGACTGAGGCTCTTCACTTTGGTGTGGAAGTCTTTCATGAACTCTTCGATGATCACTTTGGTCTGCTCCTCAGTGTAGTATTTGCGTAGGAAGCGCTCCAGCACCACGTTGAGGCTCTCGGGCTTCTTGACCATCAGATGCACCTTGGCGCCGTCCTGAATCTTGCTGTAGAACGCCACGGTGTTGTCGTCGGAGAGCGTTTTGCCCATGTAAACGAGCGTCTGCTGCACCAGGGGCACTTTCAGCTCCACTTCGATTTTCTGCTTGATTTCGCGGATAGTGGTCTCCTCCGTTACGTCCAGGTAGCAGCCGCTGCCCCGGATCACTTTTACGAACAATTTCATTTGGATATCGTGCCCTCCTCGGATTTTTCGTGCAAAACAAACAGAAAAGCAGCAAAAAGCCTGCACCAACGAAGTGACTGTCGTCAGTTGTGATGGTTGTGAACTTGTGAAAACGTCAGGCAGTGTCGTGAGTGGTCGTGACCTATGCCACCCACAATACACCAAAAACTACGTGCAAATAAAGTTGCCTACCATACGCATACAAATTCTGATAAATTCGAATCGGCTAATGCAAAATTCAAATATTTTTACTTTTTGCCTTGCGCAAGCCGCAAGACACAACGACGCAACAAATCTCAATCGCAAGCAAAAAACTTCAGATTTCACCTGGCCTGGCACACAATTAGTAACACTTCCGCATCGCCGCGGCGATGTTGATTATTATGCAACAGCGCCAGCGTTGATTTCTGTGAATTTTAAGCGCATCTTCGTTTTGTGCTTGTGCGAAGAACTCAATTAAATTTGCCATTTGAGATGTCATTATGCGGCTTGAAACTCGTTAGGAATAAAAAATTACACCACATAACACCAAACGATGCCAGAGAGAGATGACTGCTTTTGAATTTTGCATAAACATGCATTTATTCACATTAGCTGCAATCACGCACTATGACTATCCAAAAGTCGTTGAGATATTGGAAACGTTGATTTCTGGTTGAAAACTCAGTGTTGCATGTGTTATTAATACTTTCGCAAAAGCCTGTTCATGTGTTCGCCGCTCATAAAGTCGTAAAACAATGCATTTCTCTACATACTCAGCCTTTGAATAGCATTCATTATATCGTGTTGAGCGGACTTTGGGACTTTAGTCTTTAGTGTCAATGAGTATGCGGCACGGCTATTGATAGATTATGAAATATGCATATTGGTTTCCCATATTGGCGCTGGCCGCTGGATTTTATTACTCATCATCTATTGATTCAGTACCGCCGTGCGGTAATATTTGATTGCAAGTGCTACTTCAATGCTACTTTTACGAATAAACAAATAAACAAGTTTCGATTGTTTAAATGTTCACTCGTAACAACCTGCGTCAACTGCCGGCTGGCGGTGTCGCGACTTTTGTAATATTGTAATCGGAATCGTTTCTCGAGCGTGCACACAAGCTTGTGCACTTTGTTCGTAAACGTTTCGAGGTTTCAAGCGCTCGCGTTTCAAGCCCACTTGACTTCGAATCGTCGAATCATTTTATTGGTGGACGGTGGAACATGAATGCATGATTGATGTCGCGGAGTCGTGGGGTATGTAGGGGGGTAGCAACTCCATGAATTCCACAAACTCGCTCGAGTGTCGAGTCGAGTGTCGACTTGTGTAGTGTCGAATGTTGACTTTTGCCTTTAGTTGGAATTTGTGGCAGCAAACAGCGGCTGAAATCGCGAGCAGTGCCCAACCCAGTAACCAACAGCACCCAGCAGCCGCACTGCAGTTAAACAGCAGTCGCAGTCAGCTGTAATCACCTTGAACGGGCAGTTGGTGTCGGATCAGTTGGAGCAGTTCATCAACGCATCTCGCTGCTTTCCGTTTATCCGTTGAGAAACTTGAAACCTTCACAAAGTGTAAGTGTAAGGTCGACTTGTTCTGTTGTTCTTGTTTAAAAATAAATTGAGAAATCGACGCTAACGCAAACACAGGAACACAGCCAACAGCCGCTTTTCTATCGCATTTCACGCTTAAATCAACAAGGTATAAGCGCATATGTACTCGCAACATCAAGTAGCTATTTATAGGCGTTTACACTTTACACTTTTGTGATTTCGGTATGTAACTAGTTTACGCTGTGTTGTGTTGTTTGCGGACAGTTTTTTTTTAGAGCTTTCATTGCGCTACCACATTATTTATTGTCCTGCTCTTTGCTTTGTGCTTTAATTAGTCCAGCACAAAGTAATTACTGATGTTTGTTACAGTTGCAACAAAATACTCAAAATGAATTCACTTGTGGAGAATACCAGGGCTGCCTTCATGTCTGGCAAGACTAGGCCACTAGCCTTTCGAAGGCAGCAACTCAAAAATATCAAGAGAATGCTGGATGAGAACACTGATGAGATCCTGCGAGTGTTGAAGAAGGACCTGAACAAAGGCAGGTATGAAACACTGCTGATGGAGGTGAAGATGATCCAGAACGATCTGGACGACTACATTGCCAATTTGGAGTCATATGTGAAGCCTGGCAGGCCGTCCAAGGCGTTTGCCAACTGGTTGGACAGGCTGTACATCTTGAAGGAGCCCTATGGAGTGGTCCTGGTGATCGGCGCGTGGAACTACCCGCTGCAACTGCTGCTCGTGCCGGTGGTCGGCGCGATCGCCGCCGGCAACTGCGTGATTATGAAGCCCTCGGAGAATGCGGTCGCCACCGCGGAGTTTCTGCAGGCGACAATTCCGAAGTACCTGGACCAGGAGTGCTTCAAGGTGGTGTGCGGCGGCGTGCCGGAGACCACCGAGCTGCTGACGCAGAAGTTCGATTACATCTTCTACACCGGCAGCGGGACGGTGGGGCAGATCGTGCACAAGGCGGCGAACAAGCATTTGACGCCGGTGACGCTCGAACTGGGCGGCAAGAGTCCCGTCTATCTGGACGAATCGTCGGACATTCAGATGGCGATGAAGCGCATCCTCTGGGGCAAGTTCGTGAACGTCGGCCAGACGTGCATCGCGCCGGATTACCTCATGTGCACGGAGCCGGTGGAAAAGCAGCTGGTGAAATACGCCGCGGAGATTCTGGAAACATTCTACGGCAAAGATCATAAGCAGTCGGCGGATTTGGGGCGGATCGTGAACGAGCGCCAGTTCAAACGCCTCGCGCACCTGGTGCAGACCAGCAAGGTGGCTTTAGGCGGCGTGATGAACTCGCAGGAGTTGTATATTTCACCCACGGTGATCACCGGCGTCACTCCGGACGATCCCATCATGAAGGAGGAGATCTTTGGACCGCTACTGCCTATCATGCGTGTGAAGGATTATAAGGAAGCGATCGACTACGTCAATCGCGGGGAGAAACCGCTGGCGATGTATCTCTTCTCCAACCAGCAGTCGGTCATCTGGGAATTTTTGGAGCGCACGAGCGCTGGCGGCGTCTCGGTGAACGACACCATCTTGCACTTCACCGTTGATGGTTTTCCTTTCGGCGGTGTCGGCGCCAGCGGCATGGGCGCCTATCACGGCAAGTACACGTTCGATACGTTCACGCACGAGAAGCCATGTCTGTACAAGTCCTTCAGCAAGCTGGGGGAGGCGTTGGCTGCCTGTCGCTACCCGCCATACAGCGAGAAGAAGAGGAAGCTGCTGGATATGCTTGTTTCCAAGCGCACCGGCGGCATTGGCTTTCCATTCTTGTCGCAGCTGATTGCCTTCGCGCTTGGCCTCTGGACCGCCTATCTTTATCAAAAGGGCACGTTCTCGGCGTGGTTCAACTGAATGTGAACCCGAATGCGATAGCAGATAGCGACGTATTTTTAAAGCCCCGCTGTTGCTGATGCTGAATATGAGAATATGAAAAATAAAACGCTTGCTGTGTCAGCGTAATATTTGCTTAAGGTGGACTGTTAGGATGTTACGCATGGGTCAAAAACGTAATATGTATAATGTATATGTATAGCAATAGCATTGTGATAAAGAAGCATTTGATATTCGTCATGGTGGAATGTAATTTGTGAGTTTATTTTTGTAATGTTTGTAACACATCAATAAATGCATAGATTAACAACTTTTAGACAAAATGATAGCAATCAAAGGAAAAAAACCAAGAGTTATGATAATTGGTAAGATTGTTCGTTGGCGAGCGGGGGTGGGAGAGCTCTCAAAACGTGACTTTTCTTCGTTCTTTGCTCATATGCCCGTAACTATCAACCCTAGCAAAAATAAAGTAGACAAAGTTTACTACAAAAAAGTCCAATTCATTTTTCTTAATGGATCTATACTTTCAGTTACGGGCTTCACAAGTTGACATATTTACGTTTGACTTGACTTTATTATCAAGTCCAATGGGTGGGAGATTTTTTTACTTTTGTTCATTACAAGGTATCTTGGATTATCGAAATTTTAAAGGATTGTATGAGATGATAATACAACTTCAAATTTAAATTTACATGGTTCTGCGAGGTTAGTGCCGGCCGCCCACAAAAGAATAGGAGTGAAAAACTACTGCTACTGTTTACTGTTTAGGATCCAGGAAGACGATCGACAAAACTTGGAAGCGTTTGGAAGTCATGACAACGCACTGACATGTTTTGATTGCCACATCAATGCCCACAAACAACACCCACAGCTGCAGCGTTCGGAAATCGCGCAAGTTACTCATTTTACAAGTCTTTTGCAATCGGCCACGGTGCCACGATGGAGTGGCCAAGTAAGAATGTACCCAAAGGTGGGGTCTTCAACAACGCGCGCGTGAAGTACTCGCCGGAAACGCAGGAATTCGTGCGCAGTAAGTCCGAATACAAATTATTCACATTCGAATCGAATATGCATCGATTCGCTTCACGGCTTCAATCATGTCCATCGTGCAGCGCTGATGAAAGAGAGCAAGCTGACCATGCTGCAGCGCAACAAAATGGACTATTCCCTCCGTAACGGGGAGCCGCTGCCGCCCCTCACGACGCCGCCGGTTCGCAACCGCCGCCCGCAATTGTTCGAGGTGCGCGTCCGGCCAGGCAGCTCAAAACGCCGCTCGCTGGACACAATCCGCCAAAGCGGCGCCTACGACCGCGAGGTATACCACCCCATGCCAATGCGCATCGACCGCGAAAAGGAGAAAGAAGCGCTGATTGAGAAGATGACCCACGGGGCGAGCAAGCCGGAGGGTAAAGCGAATACTAAAGCCACACCAAAGAGCACCCCCAACGTTGAACCAATGAACCGATTTGAAGAATGTATGTTTTATTTGCCATTTCATCGAACCATTGCTTGATTTGGCTGCGTATTTCTTTCTTTGCAGTGAAGAAGGAAATTCAAGAGCGCGAGGAGTGGCTCGCTGAGATGGAGGAGCTGGGCGAGGGCGCCAAGTATCGCGGGCTTATGCGACTGCAGATCCTTGAACGCATCAAGGAGATGGAGACCCTCAGTGTCCAACATTAACTAACCAACCGTCGTAATCAACATTCGCCGCATGTCAACGTGTGGGGTTGTAAGAAACAAACAACCCCCTTCACATATTTATATACACACACGATTATTTTACCTGTATTTTATTGCTATTGCGACAGCTAATGAATTTATTATTAACACGCAACGATGGAAAATGAAGAATCGATAATGCGCTTGTTCGCGTGGTATCGAGCGTCAGCATTAACATTCAAATTCACTATACCTATATGTATTTTGCTACACAATATTGCAACATGTTGGAACAAAATAAAAATTTCAAGCGTGCTTTGTGTTATCTGGTGGTTTAATCGGGTCAACTCAGGTTATTCCCATTTCATCGGCGATCGTTTCCATTCCACGTTTCCACTATATCCAGTTTGTTCCTTAGTCGGTTGTGCGATTTGGGAAGTCAATGCGATATGCAAACAAAACGGTTATTTATGATATGAATGTGTAAAGCTCCGCTGAAAATGTTCATAACTTTTGTAATATTCGGCGTCACTTACTCGTATCGTTTATAACTATTATGTATTTGCTTTTAAATTATTATTGAATCTCAATTTACTTTCTTTTGTATTTTTTTATCCACGCATGCATAGTACTGATACTATTATCATACTGCTTTGATGATAATAAGAGGGCGTTGTATAGACGAGACTTACATTAATCACTAAGTGATTAATGAAACTGCTCATTAATCACTAAGTGATTAATGAGACTGATGTCCCTACGTGATTAATGAAACTGCCATTAATCACTAAGTGATTAATGAGACTGCCATTAATCACTAAGTGTATAATGAGACTGCCATGTATACCATGTATGCCATGTTTACCCTCTTTTGAGTACTATGCATGCGTGGATAAAGTATAGTATACTACACGGGTGTAATGACAAGTAATGATCAGATAGTCATTACACCCTAGTGGTATATAATATACTATTATGTTGCTAATATAGTAGCACCTTCGGTTAACAACGATTTAATTCTTATTGCAATTTGGAAATTGACTTTTCGAAAGGGTGAAAGTGCCGGTTACAAATTCGATATACAGGGTGAGTCTAACTTGCGGGTTTCTTCGATTTTGGATAGAAATATTAGTAATACCAAAAAACTATTTAGCTAAAAGTTATGCATGCTTAAAATCTCCATAACCCTAAAATATTTTCAGGTCATGAAATAGATACAGCTAAAAATAACATTTTAAAAAAATGGAATGGTATAATTTTGATACCAAATTCCAATGCACATTTTAAATAAAAACATATTTCCGTTGAAAGATTTTTCAATTCTCTTGAAAGTTTTCAAGATATTCTGGAAAATATGAAAAAAATACTGTATTGCGCAGTTACAGTATAGAATAGAATTTCTATTTTATACTTTAACTGCGGAAGTCAGTTATTTCGTGAAAACGTGAAAGTTATTTCATAGAATAACGGACTTCCATGATTTAACAGTAACAAGGATCATAGTCAAATCGTGTTAACGAACATTGAGGTTATGTTGACGTTGCCATTCATTCATCAGTCTTCATCATGTTTAATCTAAATATTTTGCCCAAACTCTGCCTCTGCCAAAACTTAAACTGTTTATCTTGGTTCTTGGATTCTTAGAATAGTTTACATTATTAGGTGTTAGCTATTATTACAAGTCATAATTAATAATCAAGCTTTTCACACAAGCCACACAACGTTTACACTTTCCAATGTTTCCATGTTGATTGGTGTTGATGAGTTGATGCAATTTTGAAGTCTGTTTACTTTTATTGCAATTTTCTTTTGATCTGCGCCCTATTTTCCCAGTTTACAGTTTACCATCAATTCTCCCCCTCGGGTCGACTTTCGACACTTATCCAATTGGAGAAATGGTGAAACATGTGTATGGTATCTTCATTCATTCATTCCTCTTGCTGCTCTTGCGAAATTCCCTCTCTAGAAAGATGATGTTGTGATTTTAGGCATTTTTGAGCGTTCGGGGTTCCCATCGATTGTGTAATTCAATTCGAGAACGTGATCGTGATGCACTTCAAGGGCTTCAAGGCTTGGAAATTACCGAATTTCACATTGGACTGCAAACCTATAGCCTGGAGGGACCTAAAACTTAAAAATGTGGGTGTTCAGTGACCTGCTTGCCCTCCGGAAGATACTCACGCACGTCACGTGCATTTATCAACACCGCACCTTGTGCCTTGTCGCTCTTATCTTACTAAATATTCTCTTTCACTTCCCTGGCGACACTGGCGTGCGCAGTGAGCCAGTAAACAGTAAAATGCAATTGGAAGCTTGGAAATGGAAACTGGAAACAGTGGAAACAAAGTCAAAGTCGTTTGACTTGACTCGCCACTAAAGTGATTTTGGTCTTCCTGTGTTTGCGGCACGTACGCTCGCCTACTACGCCCGCGTCACGTGGTGTGGAGCGTAATAAATTTCGAAAACAGGTAGACGGTGGCGCATAGTAGTATGCCAGGTAGCTGGGCAAAGGTAGCTTTCACGTTTCACGGCCGGGCTGCTGCGTGTCCAAAGCTTCCAACGCTTCCAATTCCAAGTTGCTTGCGAGCGTGAGGCTTGGTGTGCTTCGATTGGGGCGAACGCACGCATAAAACCGGCCAGAGTATAGCCACGACCCGTCCGTCGGCACTAAAAAATGCAAAACATGATTAACAGTATCAATATTTCAAAATTTCAAACTTTTACATCTTACCAACGTTCCAAGGGTCCAACCTAAAAACTCAAGCTTTTGTTTTTGTTATTTGACAGTGCACGGGTGTACCCTCCAGCCAGTACCCGTTACTATTTCCGCAGATTAAATTAAAGACGTAAAAAAAACTATAAATATCCACTAGCATGAATCGTTGTAAACTTCTACCGTAAAATGAGTCTAATATTCATGTGGTCGTACGCAGGTTAAATTTAAAGCCGGTTAGCGTCCTTTTCTGTGGTGTTTGTGTCGACCAGCATTGTACACAAGTCGCGAGCACGCACGACAACGCACGAAGCACGCTCGCTCGGCGTGGGTCGGCGCAACTCGCCGCTCGAGCGTCGAGCCGTCGTGCGCCATTCTACAACCGTCCGTCGCGTGGTTTGCGCGCGATTGCCGCAACGTGCCTTCAAATTTTACGCGCTTCATTCGCGAAACAACAACAAACAAAAGTGCCCAAATGTATAAGAAACATTGAAAATCACGTGTGTGCCTGAATAAGTACAGCAGTGCTGGTGTTTCGGTGCCATTGGTGCATAAAATCTAAACTGGGATTGTGATATTATCGCTTGTGGTGCTTGCCAGTGCTCGAGATCTCAAGATCTGAAGGAACTAAACCACTGCATCAACAAGACTTGTTTGGCGTCGCCCATAGTGTGTGTGTGTGTAGTGTGTGGTTGCGTGTGCACCTGTGGATTGGATTTGGTACGCAAGAAGGCAAGAAGCAGAAGAAAACTCACAAGATACTCCAGCGCCATTTTCAAAACTTTAAAAACTCAAAAAAGGTAAGTTTTATTATCATGTCTATTTAAAAGTCATTAAGCATTAATGCATTAATGCTATAAGCATAAAATCTTTTGAAACACTGATTATATTTGTAGTTCTATTGCATTGGCTTGTGATTGGCTATTGACAAACAATTGCGCATCAACACTTGTTGATATTGTTACTGCAGCGCCATTTTGATGAGGATGCTGGCACTATGCACAACAACGATAAGATAATGGCTGTGTTTTTCCCATTTTCTGCCTTTGGCCAACTTTACTTATCACTGGAATTGTTCCTGTTGATGTTGATCATGCGGCATGAACAACATAATGGAATGCAGCAGCCTATTCTCAAGCTCCAGTTCCAGTCCCAGTCCCAGTTCCAATTGTCGCTTAATTCGATTTCATTGCGCGCTAATGCAATGAGCGGGCGGGCGGCGGAGATAATTTGACATTTCAATTGCAATTGCGCGGCCGCACGCCGAAACTCTGGATGCTGTTGCTCTCCACATCTACAACCCACATGCATCCTATGTTCACTTCAATACTTCTATTATCTCCATCACTCCATGAGTCCATGACTATCATTTGTTTGTTATGCAATCACAGGCATGCGACTTGTCGCTGTCATCTTCAGGGGACTTCAGGATAACAAAAATCAAAAGAACTTGTATTCGTAATCTGAATGACATCTATTCATAGACTCGAGTACTCAGTGAGCATATATAAGTAAATAGAATATGTAAATGTAAATATGTACATAATGTCTAGTCGTATTGGCATCACTTGTTTCGTTTAAATAATTTCAAGAAGACTAGAGCATGTTTAGACATGTTTGCTATTGAAGATCACAATTTGGGTTTTTGCATTTCACTTGTTGTTTAAAGTACCTATAACTATAGTTGGAAATAGAATGGATGCTTTTGATTGGTTTTGTCTTGGACCATTTTTTTGCGATAAAAGTGAAAATATGATTGGTGATTGTAAAATGATTCCACTGTACTTAAAAGTTACAAAAGGCTATGAACAAAAAAAATTGGATTCATATAGTAATTTTCTGTTACCACATTATAGTATACTATACCGGGTGTCCCAAGTTAAATTCGAACCTCTTTTGTATAGAAATACTGTGAATTAAAAAAATGTTAATAAAAGTTGTGTAACTATACTGGGTGCTAGGCAAAGCAGATATTTTTATTTTTTTCTGTTAGTTTTCGAAATATGTCAAATGAAAGTAAGAATAATTCCTTAGTTGAATTTGAGATGAAGACTACGGTATCCCATTTAGAAAAATCGACTTATCACAATTTTAAGTTTTGATTTTTAAGAAACATTTTGTGGTTAGGAATAATGAAATAGCCGACAATGTTAATACATATTCAGTTAGCGACACTCTCTGTGAATTAATTGCACTAAACCATATTCATTTTGGTCTTTTAGTTTTATAGATATGATTTTTTTCGGGCGATTGAATTCATTTTAAAAATAAAACTTGAAATATTTCGAAAATAACAGATAAAATCAAACAAACATTGATGACAAAGTTGTTTAGAATTGAGAAATACATCTTAATATAATTTCAAAAGTATTATATCGTTCCATTTAAGAAAATGTTATTTTTTGTAATATCTGCTTTGTGTAACACCCAGTATAGTTGAAAATAATTTTACGTTGTGCGCCTTTCAAAGGTTCGACTTTAATTTGGGACACCCGGTATAGTAATGTCGAAAACCCCAAAGTCTAAAATTGCCCAAAAAGGTTTTAGAGTTGTTTTATGGCGATTATGATGAGGATATTGATGATGCAGATAATTGGAAGTTGTTAAAGTTACGTTTTGGGGTTTATGCCCAGGCCTCCAGCACCAGCCATAAAGTGCATTAGCACCTATGTGCAATAGTATAATAGTAATAGCACCTGTTGCATATTAAGTTAGGATAGTATAAAGGATGTCGCGAAAGCACTGTCAAAATTAAACTAACTGTACTTTAATTTCCGCCGACGCCGAGTGTTCCACGATCCACATATCGTGCGTTTGTGTGCATTCGCTCGTAAAGCGATCGCTGATTTATTGCATCTGGCACGCGCATGCGCCGCGCACTGAGCACGATGAGTATGTACCGTTCGTGGAGAAAGGACCGCACAAGCACAGTCGCACACAATTATTGCATAATTCACATCGCCAATAAACACCCAGAGACCTAGGTATCATAGGTGAAGATTGTGAAGAAAATGCATCAATGGAAGAAAGACGTAATGTTTGTGTTTGAGCACAGAGCACAGGAAATCTGGAAATGTTTAATGTTGCGTTACGTTGTTAGGCTGTGCTTAGGCTGTGCTTAGGTTGGCTTTAGTCGCCAGGCCCATACTTTTTTCTATGTATAGAGTTGCCGTTGGCGATGGTGTGGATGGGACGAATAACGGAAGCCGAAGGAACTTTCCTCCGCCGCCGGCCATAATAATAAATAATGAGTATGTCGAATGCAACCATCCCAACAACGGTAAACGTATACATCAATTTGATAATTTCCACACATCCTCACGCGCGTGAGGAAAATTCACGAATCACGATCTAACGATTAGTCACCAGTCATCAGGTCATCACTGTCATCACAGTCATCAGTGGCTTCACTAAGGTTAATGCAACTTCCGATTTGTCATTCTGTGTCATCACGTAATGGCGCCTCGCGCGCCTCATGTTATATAAGTATGCAGCTCAAATAGGGTTTCACCAAGACAAGAATCTTGGTCTTGAATCTAATTCTTGATCTTGTCTTGAAAATAATCAAGAAATATATTTTATTCTTGGCTTGGTATATTCTTGGTCTTTCAATCT
>JARJDQ010013094.1:0-13917 GCA_030264215.1 Geostiba sp. GC000077 | reverse complement strand
TCGCTTTAATTTAAATTAACCATGAGAAAGACGCAAACAAAAAATCGTTCTTTTTGCATCTTCAGTCTTGCATTGTCTCATTTTCGCATAATTAAGTAGCATAATTTTCAATTCGTTTTTATAACATCATATATAACATTCTCTGGCTTGTTGCACATTTTTCTGCAAATGCGGCGCAACACACGCTTACACGCTAATAATAGCTCATTCATAATTAACATACATGCAGTTTCAATCACAGCGCTGAAATATCTGATGTCGTGCTGATCATGTGCGCGGTTTGCGACCGCAAAGCAAATTAAAAATACGCTCCTCGAACGGTAGTCGAGTTGTGCTGTTGTGCAAGTTGCTAGTTTTGTTAGGTTTTATTTTCATTATTTACATTCCGGTCGTTGTGGCCTTAGCTTAGCCGTCAATGCGCATGTTTTATCACATGCGATGAGAAAACTCATCAAGGTGAAATTCTTTAGGCTTGCTTAGCACACTTTGCGCAGAATGCAGAATTAAATGTAAACACTAGGTACTGGGTATCATGCATTTAGTGATTAATACAGCAACAGCAAATGCGCAGCATGAAACTTAACGAAAATTATGGTGCTGATAATCCTCTATTTTGAAGCACCTGGCTATAGCTATTACAATATAGCCATTCAAAATAACAGAACTCTTGGTAGATAAAGTAAAAATTTCATAGAGTGACAAAGAACGTCAATTTTCAATTCAATTTTGTTTGCATCTTATTTTGCAACTACCTTGTATATTTTACAATTTATTACATAAAAAATATGTATGTCACCTAAAACATGCATTCGATGGCAAACATGGATATGTACAAACGCAATTATGTTTGCTTTAAGGTGGTTGTCTAGTCCTGTGCTATTGTAGATCGAAAAAGAATTTTCTTATGCATATATTGAAACCTAAAAATTGATGACCTCGTGTGACCAGAGAGTGGAGAGTGGAGAGAGTTTTTTTGAATTAAAATTGCTATGCTGAAAAATATATGTTGTTCTTGGAGAAAACGGTTAAAAAAATGACAAAGTTTGAAATTTTGCCCCATGACTACTCGAACCGGTTTTAGCATGGTAGAAGCGTTTGGAGTGTGACTCATCGCAAACTTTGAACTTTTATTTTGACTGTTTGGAGGCTTCAAAAAATTGTAAAAATCTCAGAAGTGTAACTTTTTATGAAGAACATTTTTTTCATAATAACACTTGACAACCTAAGTACGAAAAGAAAAAAAAAATTAATGCATGTAAAATTATGAAAGTAATTTTTTCCATTGTTTTTCCCAACAATGGCTGCTGTAGTTTCGAGACTAGACAACCGCCTTAATCTGTGGTTGCTTTTATTATTATTAACCTATTACTGTGTATTAAATTGCTGTATTGATTATGTTGTTGGAGCTTGTATCTAGTAGGAATTATTAAAATAGCAGTAGTCATTAGTCATTTCTGTAATAATAACAAATTGTGAAACGTGGTGCAATTAATAAATAGAACACATTTAAGTCATTGTAAACCATTCTTGGAACGATTAGCTATTCAACAAAGCCTTATGCTGCAGACTTCTAGGAAGTTGAAACGTCTTTAAATTTAAACAGATCTATAAATTTAAATATCTATTTGCTACCGATACCGTTAAGTTCAGGACGAAATCTCGTAAATTGTCTGCTTCTGTCGAGAAAGTTTTTAATTTAGCATCGTTTCATCTCGAATATTTTGGCGCTCGTTTTAATTGTCGCCGTGCAAATATGCAATTAATCATCCGAATCGCCGGCGTACAGTATTCCAGCATCTATACACCTGTTCACGCTCGATGTCGGCGCCTCATTCACCTGTGTGTATACCTCACGGCGCGGCTGCACTTTCCAATTTGCGTTCGAGTCCGTTGTCTCTAATTCACAATTCAGTATCCGAATATTCAATTGCGAACAATTCGTTGTGTGCCGTGTTCGTCCTGTTGTCGACGACTGGGAGATTAGAATGTTTCCGTTCATTTCGAGCGAAACTGTTGTTTTTGTTCCAGTCTTTCCAGTCTTTAAAATTATCAATTTTAAGTTGGATTTGATGCTAATTTTCTATTGGCGCATTGTGCTTTCGTTGCACTGCCTTAAAAGACGAGGTAGAGTGGTAGAGCTATGTGAAGATTGGATTTATCGACAGCGTTCACCGGGAAGACAATTTCCGGTCGTTTATAATTTTAACGTGCAGTGTTCATTTTCTCAACATGGTGGCTTGATCTCAATTCGCTAACACTTAATAAGTCTCAACTCATCTCAGAGTAAACTCCTAGCCTAAGAGAGAAATAATTATAGCTCTTGTAAAATGAATAAACTCCAAACAAAATATTGGCGGGAATTAATCACATTCCTTGTACAGAAATATTTGTTTTAAATCAAACTGGTTTGGAGTTTTAAATATGTTGAAATGCGTCCTTGTTTGTGATATGTATAGTATAGTTGTAGAAGTGAGCTGGAAGTTTTGTGCTATGCTGTCCTAGATTTGATTTGACTTTGCGATTTCTCCGAAAATGTAAGACATGACTTGCATTTTAAAATGCTGGCTGCTTGCACAAAAAAATTAAAAGTCACTCCGGGTGAAGGCACTGCCGTAAACACGGTATAAAAGACAGGAAGTAATCGCATTTTTGAAATATCCTCTGTTTACCTGCATGTCACTTACCTTTCTTATCGGTTTTTTTTTTCCTTTTTATCGCGACGCCAGTTGTATAAACATGCTACTTACCTGGCAGTGTACGATTGGAATTTGCAATCTTCTTGCCTCAAGTGCAAGTGCAGCAAGTGCATCGCCAACGAGTTACGATTGTGTTCTGCGAATAAATCAATTTATTGTTATCTGCTTTTAACCCCGCAGGCGGCTGGAACGGCTGATTTTCAACGGCAAATTATGAGTTAAATCATTAAGAGTAAAACGAGCAATAGCGATGGAATGCAAGGTTAGCCAGGAGACGCATCACATAATAACGCCCATAAACTGAGCGATAATAATTCACAATCGCTCGCGCATTATTATTATTATAATATAAGATAAAAATGGGAATACAATCGCGGCGCAGCCGCATCTAGTGTTTTCTTGCCGACGTCGCGATCTTAAAATCGAAATAAATAACGCGAGAACAATATGCAAATAACGCATTGTCTGCGCACAGACGTCGCGTGGATCGTGGTTGATGTCGTTTCAGGCTATTGTTGTATCGTTGTATGGAGAAGAAGGTTGTTACTGTTGTTCTTAAGCGACGTAATCATGCGGCGTGCGTCGTACGCGACGCTGTGTGCGCAATGCAAATAAGGCATGTTCGAATAACAATAAAACTAGCCGACCAAACAAACGCCCCGGAATGCCTAAACGCCCCAGCTGGGTGCCGACATACCGACATTGGTGTGTCTGGGCGACGCGACGCAAGCGACACTTGAGATTATGACTGTGACGACATGACGGCGACCTGGCGAGGCGATATTTGTGGGTTTGACGAGACGGCTAATTTATGCACGCGGTATGTGATGACGCTGACGAGTGGACCCATCCCATTCTTTCGTTGTTTGGCTTCCAGCCCTTCCTACTTTCTAGAATTCATTTCAATTTCCGGGCGTTTGCCTTCAGACGTCATTTTTTACCGAATATGCAGATTTATTCTTAAGGCGGTTGTCTAGACTTGACTCGTCGATTATGTGATATTGCTGGTAACAATGGAAAATATTTATGACAAAAACCCGCATGATTTATATGGTTATGGGTACTAAAATCCTAAAACACATTTATCTTAAAAAGCGCAATCTAGGATGAAGATCTTCTTCAGTATACTGCATATACAAGGGGATTATTTAATAGCGAAATTCCTCTGAAGGTTTTATAGATGACCTTGACAGAAGTACATTTAGCGAAAATAAGGTATATAAATTCTAAAATGTTCTTCAAGGAGATACAGTTAAAAGTTTCACTGTCAACTTTGTTTCTAATTATTATTTTGTTTTAATTTAAGGTGTAATTTAATGATCATTTAATTTGTTTACTATTCCAATTGCAATTTTTGATCCATTGGCAAAATCTTAGGAGGAATTGAATTTTAAAATAACAAGTTTTCAAATCTATTTTCTTATGCTCAGGGATTGTAGCTTTAAAATTCACCTCCTCCTATGATATTCGTGGATCAAACATTTCAATTAGAATAGATAACAAATTTAATATTTTTTCAATAATACCTACATGTACAAAAATAAAATGAGAGACAAAGTTGACATAGAAACTATCGCTCTATACCTCGGCCATGAAGATCAATTTACCTAATTTTTTTTGCTAAATGTACTTCTTTCCTCCAGAGTTAAGCTGCGACTATTGAATCACCGTGTATGTGGTTACAAAAATGAAAAAGACTATAACCAGGATAAGACGCATTGTTGCCATTACGATCATCTCATCAATGACCCCTATTAAATGAACACACTGTAGAATTTCGTTTAAATAAATAAAATCGGTTAAATTTTTGGACTTGGAGTCGATTAAGAGCCGTTTTACATGGTCTAGTTTTCGACCAAATTTCTCGACCATATTCTTTGTTTGCTCCCTTCCTCACAATGTATCTTACCATGGGGTGACGCGTCCTTCTTTCAATTTGATCGAGAAATTAGACGAAAAACTAGACCGTGTAAAATGGCTCTTACTGGCCAAGGGCCTCCACATAATGGTGACCACAAAATCGCGTATGTTCCTTCAAGGCAAACCTCCTGCAGCGCGTTGGGACCTCCCGCTGTTTCTCGTCCTTTTCCCCTTTTTTTGCTGACGTTGACGAGGGGAGTCAAACATGTTGAATTTTTCTTCAAATTTCAAATCAAGAGCTAAGAGCTAAACTCAAAACTGTAGTCGTGTTTTGCGCTTGGTTCTGTTAATATTAATTAGTAATTGTAATTGTAGTAAAAGATTTTTAAACACTAGCCTAGCTCTTCATGCCGACCCAGCTCGGTTTTTGCGGTCACCATTATATTCCAATTATAACCATTCGCGCGGAACGCGAGCACATTTACTACGGAGGCCCTTACACCGTATAATTTTTCGACCAATTTCTCCATCAATGTTTTGGTAACTTTGGTAACAAGCAATCGTTACCATGGCTGCAATTCCTGGTTGCCATAGGTACCAAGAGATTGACGAAGAAATTATTTATGAAAGTGTGCCATGTAAATCGACTCATAACAAGAAAAGTGCTCTAATGGGCGTTTAGCAGGACTAGACAACTACCTTATTTTTAGCATAAAAAAGGCTGCTAAATCATAAGTTTCAAGCATAATAAACTAAATTAATGACACAAAAATGTAATGAGATATGAATGATAAATGCCTGTGCATTTAATGGTGCATCATAATCTTTTACATCATGAAATATTGCGGCTCTTGGATGGTAATTATCACTTTAAAATGCTTGGATGCTTAAAACCCGTTTGGAAAATAAACTTTTTTTTCTTAGAACAATATTTTTCATTTGAATTAAGTATGCTCACTAATCACAATTAATGATCGCTATAAATTCTAATTAATACGCGAGCGCAATCAGCTCCAGACGTATGCATGATGGTATTATTTAAATTTCATCATATTTTCATGTTTGGTTAAATTATGATGTTGGGATTTGTTGACAAAATTGCTATGTATTTCTTGTGAATTTTAAACAATTCATGCCTTATTTTTAACGTTTGTTTTTTATTATTGTTGCAGAAACTAATACAAAAATGATGCAATCATCGACCTCAGGCGCGCCCGAACGCGAAGCTCTGAGGAATGTCATCGCACAATGGAATGCCAATCGGTTGGACATTTTCGAACTGTCCGAACCCAACGAGGTAAATCACCAATACTTTATTTTAAACCTTAAATAATCCTTTTTTTTGCAATGTGAACAAAAAAGCGTGCATGCAACTTTTGAAATGTTCGTCTCGCAATGTCGTATCTTTCCGGTTTGTCCCGACCTGTCTGCTAGAGCGCATTGTTGTACCCGCACGTTTGTGTCAACGCAAAAGTCGGTTAGCATTTTAATGTCGAGTAAATTTCACTGCTGGCATCCTTTTTTTTCACTACACTTGCACAGTGAGTCCGTTACGTTGGTGCTTGTCTGCATATTGTTGGTCGCTGACGTTTAACGAACGCAGACGAACGAAGCTTTTTGCACGTTTGAATGAACCGCGTTATTCCACTTTCTTCTGCTGAACATGCGCAGTGGAGTACGACGCGACGGTCGCTCGAGGCGCGCCTAGGCACTCCAACAAATTCAAAATTCAAAGTCAAACTGAGTTTGAACTGTATTTTTACCGATTTGCTACAAGAACTGTTTAATCAAGGAAATTCGATAGGTCCATCAATTGTTTTTTTTTTCGATTGCGCGAAGAGTTGGAGGCTCCATATTATCAGTGCTACGCGGTTTGCCAAAGCGCTGCCTTACTTGACCCCCAATGTACAATCTAAAAATATTGAACGTTCGCCTATTTTTAATCCTAATGCACTTGAGGGAAGTAAGAATTGTCGCCAAACAGTATGCGCCCAAACATAAGCCACGACAATACCAATAGTGATTTCCCCAAAAAGGGCTTTTATGAGGCGAACGTTCATCTTCACGGCATAGTACCTACTATTCATTGGGATTGCTAGTTAGCTGCATTCACTTTAATAGGATATGGTTTAAATTAGTCAACTTAAGAGTGTTTCTTAGTTTTTATGATGATTTGTTTATTTGTTGTGGCTATGGTATTTATTCGATTGAGAAAAATAGAAACTTGTCGGTTGGGCAAAAGGTGCAAAGGCAGAGCGGTTGCGGCGGCGTCGCGTCAGAGGAAACACGCTTCGTTGCACCGGTTCGGCCTGTATAGTTTGCAAGAACTTTAAATGCACGACACCGACTCACATTTCACTCATTTCGCTCGATTCACGAGTACTTCGCGCTCGGTGCACTTTTCATTGCCTTCCTTCCAACTGAAGCCGTTCCGTTTTTGTTCCCAGTGGTTCCCAATGTATTGTAGGAGACAAGTCGAGCATGCACGCACAACGCAAATGATTTTCTAATAATGCCTATTACGTTGTTTATTCTTGTTTCGCTATAATAAATTGGAATTATTTCTCTGGGATTATCTCAACGGTTGCAGTAATGATTTACATCTTCCTGTTCACGTGCATCGTGCGTGTATTTCCATATGTTTGATGTTTTATGGCGTTTATTTTGCAGGACTTGGAGTTCCATGGCGTGATGCGCTTCTACTTCCAAGATTCCGGCCAAAAAGTGGCAACGAAGTGCATACGCGTTGCGTCCGATGCCACCGTTGAGGATGTCATCGGCACGCTTATCGAAAAATTCCGTCCAGACATGCGGATGCTGTCCGTCCCTTCGTACGCGCTCTTTGAGCTGCACGAAAACTGTCCCGAGCGCAAGATGTCCCCGGACGAAAAACCACTGCTGGTGCAATTGAATTGGCATATTGATGATCGTGAAGGCAGATTTCTGCTGAAAAATGTTGATGACAAAACGGTAAGATTTCCTTTAATAAGTGCACATCTTAGGCATGACCAAAAATAATTTGAATTTTCAGTCGAGTGCAGTTGGTTTATCCGAAAGCAATTCGAGTTTTCGACGAAAACTCTCCAAACGCGAGAAGAAACAATTGAAGAAGCAAGAAAAACAAAACCGACTTAAGAAGGAGAACTCGGAGAATGACGATGGTGTCGCCGAAAAGTTGTACACAGAACTTCCAGAAACTTCATTCACGCGCTCGATCAGTAACCCCGAAGCCGTCATGCGACGACGGCGACAGCAGAAGCTCGAAAAGAAGTTGCAACAATTTCGCTCAAAGGACGGAGGGCCCGACACAGGTGCGTACACTCGACAGCCATCTTAACGATGTGCTTCTATTAACTTTCCTCTACTTTTAGGCGGCACTCTGAAGATTTACGGCGAGGCCTTATGCAAAGACGTGCCTTATAAAACGCTTCTGCTCTCGGTGCGCGATTGCGCCGGCGCCGTGGTGCGCGAAATGCTGGACAAGTATGGCCTAAACCACTACGACCCCTCCGCATGGTGCCTTGTGCAGGTGACCCAACAACCCGGCGTCGCCGACACCGAATACGTGTTGGACGATGACGAATGTCCCCTATCAATTTTGATGAATTCTTCAAGTTCAAGTGAGTTATCGTTGCTCCGTATGCGTTGTGCTTTGCGCGTCGAACAACTTGCTTAGTGGATTTTCCGCTTGTCAACATTCTGACGCGCGCACAAGTGGTTGGAGCGCGGCGCGCGCGCCAACTGCGACTAACACAGAAAATCGTTCCCGTGTTCCCGTTCCGCATTGTTGAGCCAAACAATAAATGTCGAGGATAGGTGGGCGCATGCTTCACCGGTAGACTCGCACACCGTGATACACCGGCCGCACACCAACGCAGAGCACAACGGTCGCGATTGCAGCTGAACGTCGTGCCGCTCCGCACGTTGCGCGCAGAGAGTGCGTTCGCCGACGCCGGCTATGCACCACCGCATTCGCGGTGAAGGTGCGTGCATGCTGCGTGTGTTGCGCTCGATCTGTCGCGAGCAAGATTCACGTCGACGGGACGACAGGGCGACGAAGCGTAGGTGTGTCACGGTGTGGCCGTCTTACGTGCGCAAGTCGGAAAGTCTGGGGTGCTCCGCGGCGTTGTGAGTCGGAAACCAAGTCTCGCCTGCGAGATGCACTGTTCGATCGCGCATCGCACGTTTCTCGGTTTGTGCTGCCCGCCATTGCCGACGTGATTCCAGCGCGCGGTTTTGTCATCGTTTTGTTCCTTCTTGGATGAGCTGGTGCACGCTTAGGAAGTATGTTGGACTGGGGCTTGAGACGTAAGCTTGATTCATTTCGTATTCTCGTGTTTCCTGCATGCGCTGGCGCCTTTTGTTGTTTTCCAACCCCTCCTACAAATGTGTGCTAATTCAGTTAGTTCATCGCACCGACATCGAATTAATTAATTAAATGTGAATGCGAATTATCCTCCACGTTGCATACCAATGAGAGAATATGATTTTATTTATAGCGGGCCAACATGCAATCGATAACGTGGGCCGGCATTCAGCGGAAAGAGGTGGAAACTCGGCGGCGCGATGCTTGAAATAAAGGAAACGACTCGATTAAATTTCAACGATGTGCTCACTTTTCATCTTCACAAATCAATTTATTTGATGTGCATGGCGCAGTACGCAGTTCGGAATTATATTTTCAACTTGGGCGATGTTAACATTTATGAGTTCTTGATATTCCATCCAGTTTTGGCCCTTTATGCCCCAGTTTAGAATGTAGGAGACAAAGGAAAAGCGTTCATTAAAGTAAACGAGATATTCTATTATATTAAACCTAAGGGACTTTACAATGGAGACTCAATTTCACAATTTCATGTCGACCTAAAAAGTTTCACAATTGCATTACGAAAAAAAAAAACGTACGCTTCATTTTGCCGTTTATCGTATCGTACTTTGGAGCCACGTGCGTTTATTATTGTTTTTGTTTGTAATAATTACACTTGTAATTACTGTGTTTACGTGGAGCTGAGGTGGGTGGTGTTGCTATTGGACATTTGTTCCAGCCCTAACAACCAACTTCACAATTATAATCAGAAATGAAATGTTTTCCGATAGTTCCACCCATTCACACCCTGAAAATGTTATTGTGGGTAAGTTAGAACTGGGCAGTGGGCAGAGGCTACAGCTAGCTCATACATCATTGGATAGATTAAAAAAGTCACTTAGGCACGTGCCAGCAAATATTTGAATGGAAAACTTTTCTCTTCTATTAGATTCTGGCGACGTCGCAGCAAATTACATAGAACACGTTTAATTGCTTTACGGTGTGACACATGTGTGCGACACCTAATCAATTCTTCTCGTTCGTTTTCTCTATTTTCTCATGGTCCTACGTCTGGGCGAAAAGAACAAGGAGAAAATTGATCTGCGTTTGGCTATTAATTTTTAAACTCGCTTTAGCTCGGATATCGCGCCCATTCTTCGTGACCGACATTGGGGGCTTTCTTGCGTGAAATGCGCGTCTGTGTTGTTCAGCTGCGTGCGACACGCGCGACCATCCGTACGCAGCCTTCGTAAATGATATTTGAACATGTATAGGCTCCCTGTTAAAGTAGAACATCGCAACGAACGTGCAATTTTATATATTATTCATTAAGGGTGATAATTAATCGATCGACGCAGCCAGCTCTTTGGCCAGCTGCTACCCGTCGCCGCCACCAGCGTGAGCATACGCCGCGTCGCACATTACTCGCGCCCGCTCTCTAACAATACACCGCCAACACCGCCGCCGCCGCCTTCCGCCGGCGTGTGACGATGGCGATGCTTAGTTTAAGCGCGACTGTTCGAGCGGGCGAACGCTTCCATCGTTGGCCCATGTATTTTTAAGTCGCCTTAGCTCGTAATCTGTTAAACAATCTAAATTCTTAATCACTGTGCGGGTACGCGTTTTACTCATCAGCATGTTAGGTTTTCGTTCATTCAAACGCCTTAGAAACGGCGGCAAATGCGAAATACTACTAGGTAGTTGTATTATTTATTCAATTTTCGATCTATAATTGATTGGGCATCGAATTACTTCATTATTTATAGCCATTCGGCGAATCTTAGATGTGCTGTTTATACGCTTTGCGGAATTAGATGGCAACAATGTGAATGATTAATGTTGTTGTTTGTTTTGCGTCAGGTTCAATCATGTTCCACGTCCGGCGGCGGCCGGCTGATGGCGCGCCCCGCAAAAGAAAGAAGAAACCTGGATCATTGGGCACGAATAACATCAACATCAGGGATCAACGCATCGACACGGTGCCACTACTGGTTGAACTCGGGCCGGATGGATCACCGCCGCATCCGGGCGACTCGTCGAAGACACTTCGTCTCGTCAATGAAGTTATGGAGGTAAGATAAAGAGATGAATGGCCGTTATCAGCGTTTCTTGAGTCTCGGAGATAAAGTCTGAGATTGACAAATAATCGCAGCTCGCGGTTAGGCAGTGAGGTTTTTAAGGTGGGTTTTGCGTCATTGTCGTAGGTCGGCTCCGCCAACGGAATTGCTCTGCAGCTCTACGGGCCGCATATACAGCCGCGGCATTGCGTTATCACAAACACCGATAGCGTAACGTCACTGACGCCGTGCCACACCGATGCGATCATCTACGTCAACGGGCAGCGCATTTACCAGACGACGATTCTCAATCACGGCAGCTTGATTAAGTTTGGCAACAGCAACACGTACCGATTTCTGGATCCCAGTCAGGAGGATTTCTCGCGGGGACCTTCAATGAGCGACTTGCATCGAGCTAGCACATACGATCGGTAGGTATTTTTAGACGCGCTTCTTTGTTAATCATGGACGATATCATGAATGTTTAACGATCGCAACAATCAAGAAAAGAGACGTATTGGAAAAGGGTACAGTTTCACACGACAAGTTGTTGCTTGCTTTGTTCGTTTGTTGTTTTTGTATGTTGCGATTATTGTGTTTGCTTTTGTGTCGACACTGTGTGCTAATGCAGTTTTGGTATTGTTTCCGCATTTTAATTTGTGCCGCACGCAATTCAGCTCCCCGTCCCATGCACTTAGCCCAAACAACGAAAATCGCGAAAACTTCGAAACTACTTTCGACCTTGAGGGCAACGTTGAGACCATATCGACGACGAGCGGCAATCGGGACGACACCACGAGCCGCCACTATGAGAACAAAGACAGCAGGTTGGGACTGAACACAAATCCATTTATTCCATTTGTTGTGCGCGATGTATTGTTGTGCTTTGCGTGTCTATTCAATTATTCAAAGCGTACTATATCATCATTTCTAAGGTGGATGTTGTAAATGAATGACGTTTGCGATTTATGACTCCTTGCAGTTCCACAGTGGGTTATCCACGTGGTAGCGATCCGATTCTTCCCGCCGTGCTCGAGTTTCCCGAGGAGCCGCAGGACCAATTCCTCGCGCGCGTGATCACTCATCTGGACGTGCACATGCCGACGTTCAAGCTCGCCCCGGCGTACACGCTTTACCTTTGCGCGCGGTATCGTGCCTCGACGCACTATCGGCCGGAATTAACGCCTAATGAACGCGCCCACAAGCTCACGCTCTTGCTTCAGCACGCGGCGATGTTATTACGGCACACCGTGCAGGATCGAAGCACCGATAACAACTCGCAAGCATTTTGGCTGGCCAACGCCAGTGAGCTGCTTCACTTCCTAAAGCAGGACCGACATGTTGGCGCATTCTCGCTGCAGGCGCAGGACATCCTTGCCGATTCGGTCCAGCTGGCATTCAAGAACCTCTTGGCCTGTTTCACGGACGAACTAAATGGTGTGATGGCCGGTTTCATGACTACGATACCAGAGGAACATCCAAATGGCATTATTAATGTGCTGAGCAACGCAATGAACTTGTTGCGTCGCTGCCGCGTGAATGCGGCACTGACCATCCAATTGTTTTCGCAACTCTTCAATCGTATCGCCGCCAAGGCGCTCAGTATTGTGATCAACAATCCACATTTATGTTGTCGAGCCTTCGGAAAGGTATTGGGCTTGCGTCTGAAGAATCTGCAGGTTTGGGCGGAGTCCTTGGGCCTCGAATTGGCAGCAGAGTGCCATTTAGCGAAGATAATCCAGTGCGTGCAATTGCTTAAAGGGCCTAAAAGCACCCCAGAAGACTTGGCCAACTTACCATCAACATGCTTCAAGCTAAACTCATTGCAGTTGCGAGCATTGCTAACCCAATACAAATGTAGGTTATAGTTGCTATACAGTGCTCTTCATTTATCCCCGAACATAGGCCAATGCATTGTCCATAAGAATCTGCAGGTCTATGTTTCCAAGTAAATGAAACAAGTCCGAAAGCGAACACATACACGTATGCGGAGCAGAAAAAGAAAACCGCAAAAAAACAGATTTGGTGATTGCTCCCAAACCACTGGGGCGATTTGAATTTTTTCTTCGGATTCTTGTTGCTAAAAATAATCCTCGTCGGAAACTGTTTTTGCGCGGCCGCCAGAGGCCGCCGTTCACCCTCGCCAGTTTATTCCCGTGTTCTCACGAATGATGTTCCCGAGGGAAATGCAGATAACGGCAAACCCCGCCAAAAAGTTTTTTCATCCCTGTAGCTTTTCGCGTTTCCGAAATTGCCCGATTTCCAACATGGTAAACTTTACTGGTGGTTTACTGGTGGTTTGGGAGCAATCACCAAATCTGTGTTTCGAGTTTCTCTTTTTCTGCTCCGCGAACGTCTACTAGTTCGCTTTCGGACTTGTTTCATTTACTTGGAAACATAGACCTGCAGATTCTTATGGGCAATGTATTGGCCTATGTTCGGGGATACATGAAAAGCACTGCATGTATTCTTCAATATTCTTACGAATAATCTTGCGTAGGTGAACCTGGTGAGATTATAGCGTCGCCGCAAATGTTGGAACAGGCAGCGCGTGCGTCTGAAGGAGTCGCTGATGAGTTGGCACGTGCTGAAGGCAAAGAAGTACGCCTTCATGAAGATCCTTCCTCTCCGTTCCAGCTTCTATTGCCCGATGATGGCTATAGCTGTGATGTGGTTCAGGGAGTGCCCGCTGGCCTGGCTGAATTCTTGCTGCCGCTACAAGCGTCCGGCTTGTGTCGCTTGGCAGCGCAACCAACCAGCTCCGGCCATTGGACCGTTTATATGACGTCCACTCGCCCGACTTCAGCCATGAGTTCGTCCCAGCCAGAAGTATGTACATCAACATATTTTCAGCCCATTGAATTACAACATAAAAATTTTTAGGTTCAAATAATTAAACTGCACAAAACTGGCGGCGGCATGGGCCTATCCATTGTTGCGGCGAAGGGTGCTGGCCAGGAACGTCTTGGTATCTACATCAAGTCGGTGGTGCCCGGTG
>JARJDQ010013080.1:0-15759 GCA_030264215.1 Geostiba sp. GC000077 | reverse complement strand
CTCACAAGTTTATATTTTAAAATAATTTAAGATTTATCATTGTTAAGGCTGAAAATATGTAAAACTTGTTGTGTACATGCAAACATTAACGGAGTAGAAATAAGAAATGGGCCGACTGTTAAGTTTTTTTTTGTGTAAACTGTATCAATCAATAGCAACCGATAAAGAAAGCAATAAAATGTTTACAGCGCGAATAGAAATTATAATTATAGCTGGATTTTTAATGCGCGAATTAATAATAATAGTGCGGCGAGCAGAAATCAATGCACGAGTTCCGCGTGGCGTGAAGGAGTGCAAAATAAAAATCGTGAGCGAGCGAGCGAGCGTTCAAAAGCTGGCGGGAGCAGCAGCGCGAAAAAAAAATCCACGCGCCGCGCGTCGCGGACTGCTCACAGCTAGCGCTCCAACCAATCGGCCACGCGGCTGAGATCAGCCGCGGCCAATCCGACGGCGGGCGCGGTTACATCAGTGGCTAAAAATAGCTCGTATATAAGCGAAATATCCGCGCGGTGTGGGTATGTTTGAGTTTGGCGCGGCGCTCCGGCAGCATCTATTCAAGCGAGCGCGCGCGCTTCGACCGCCGGTCCCTATGCGATGAATATTATCCACAACAAGGATTACGACACGATCCACACGGTGCGCCGCATCAATGAGTCCGACGTGAACGCGCACGACGAACGTCTACCGCCCGCATCAATCGCATCCGCCCGCATCGGCGTCGGCGTCGCGCGCTCAAGTTTTCGCGGCGCGCATTCGGCATCCAGCAGAGGCAGAGGGCACGAGGCGGCGGCGACGCCAGGACGACACCGGCGCCCCGCCGGCACCAGGGTCTCGTTCAGGCGCGTCGTGGTGAATCCGACCGGCGGCAGGTGTCCGAACGCGAGGTAAATGCTTGTTTACCTAACTGCCCCCCCACTCACCAACAACTTTTTGAATTTGAACACTTAACTTTGCATACCCTGCCTGCGGATGCATGCTATTGCATGAAACTTCTTCATCTTCTAGTTCTAGCTCAAGTTCTACCTCTAGGACTCTAGTTCGAGTCAATTTCCAGTAGTGCGAAATGAAAATTGATAGCCGCGTACATTTTTCACATCATTCATTGTGTTAATAAATGCATTGTATCCTTAATGGTGAAATAGTAGGGTTCTTAATTAAGCGACATAAAAATTCAATTAAGGTTACGCTAACGCTGTCCGTCGCTTCGCCTTCGCCTTTGCCGCCGCCGTCGCATCGTCGCATTCACATTCAACAGGCGTGCGCTTTCAAGTCGTAACACAATTTACGCCTTTTTCGGCGCCCACATTTGATAAAAGCGTATCAAATTCGAAGTGTTATCAATTGCCGCCCTAAGTAACAGTTCACGATGAACTCAAGGACAACAAACACCGTCTCGAACCGTCTCGAAACAATTGAACAATACTACAAATGTACAAATGCACAAGTACAAGAATAAGAACAAGGAAAATTTAAAGTATACATTCATATCTTCAAATGAAAACATTTCTTGTACAAAATATGAACCAAATACAAAGTGTGGGAAAATGAGGGGACTCTTCTTTGAAATTGAAATTCTTGCGACAAAAATCTCGTCGTGTGATCACACGAAGTCGTCAAAGTTGCGATTTTGAGGTTACGAATATGCATAATAACAAACATATTTTTTCTACGACAACTCTTAAAATAACACTTTAAACCCGAACTCCCGATTGACATTTGACATACATTAGACCCTCATATGCCTTATTTATCTACTTTCTGGGATTAAGAAAATATTTTAAATACGGACAAGAATACGATATTTACACCAACGTCTATTTGACAAGTCAAAATAAAAATGATCAGCACAAAACTCTTGTCAAATTGTTATTTGGTGCTTGGTGGTTGGAGAAAAAGCAGTGTGTCCTCGTATCCTGCGTGTCTTTGCTTCATTCACATGTAATCCATCAGCACGTTCCACCTTAGCGATGTTTAACTATGCTTAACTATATTTAACTATATTTACTTTCCACAGTAAAAGTCTTACTTAGATTAGTTTCCTCTAGCACCTAACCAGAAACCCAGAAAGATTTGGTTTCTTTAAAATTTGAAATGAATAATATTTAAAAAAAAAACTGAAAGAATTTTGTTATTCTGCATATTTGTAACCTCAAAATCGTAACTTTGATGGCCTCGGGTGACCACACGAATAGAGTTACTTTTTCTAAGATTTTCTTAATTACGCAAAGAAAAACACACGTACTGCTCCTACACTCATTTCCGCACAACCTGCATAGCAGGTATACAAAAGAGAAAATACAGAGCAATCGAAAATAATTGAAGGACATATTTTTACTTCTGAAACAAGAATATATGATCTAAGGTAAATGGACCTGATCATTTTCGATCACTCCATACAATATTCTATCGCATATGCTTAGAATAAATATTTTGATTGCCTATGAATGGTGCATTCTGTATTAATTATGTTATTAGTACGAATGCAAAGAGGGTAATAAGCCTGAATGCCTGAGAGTTTGTTCGTTCTGTTATTCACAATCGCACATATGGAGTTGGTCGAGTTTGAGTTTGAGTTTGAATTCGCAGCACGTTGTCGATTTGATTTGTGCATAAATCATCTGTATCTGTATCTGTAATTCTTTACCGTCGCTGTCCGCTGTGTGCCCCATTCATGATCTTGTTTATACTGGCAATATCTCTTTGAGTTTGGAAGCGAATTCAAATCTTTGAGTTGAATCATTTAAAGATTTGAATGCTTATAAAACAAGTGCCAAAAAGCTTATATTGCAGAGAGGTGTTTTTACGATCCGGGGCGCTGTTTTGCTGTTTGCTGTTGACTCCGTGACTCAATGCCGACAAGAGACGAGCTTCGGACAATCGAACAGACGGACGTGAAGATGGAGGCAGAAAGAATACAAACTCACAAACTCTACGCACACGCTTTGCCGAAATGTGCGACCGCTTTTTTCTTCCACACCTACAGTTGTTCTATTTAGCAATGTTTATTAGGCATCATTTACATCCGAGAACCGAGATCCGAGCGAGATGCGAGCGAGTTTACAATTTGATGGTAACGCCAGACAACGAAAAGTCTTCGGGCCAGTAATCCAGTCAGTCCATCAGTGTAGGCTTCAAAATATTGTAAAGATTGAAGTCAAATCAAATAACGAATTATGCTAATTATAAAAATCAAGACGAAGAGTGTTTGTGCTGTTTTGTGAAAGTTGTGCGAAATGAAAAAATAAATATTGCCTGAATACCTGTATACCTGAATAAATATGCGTTTAATTGTTTTAAGGTGGCAACTAATACAGGGTGTGCTAAAAATGGCGGAAGAACTACACGTGGAGCTTTTCTTTGGTGGTTAATTATGAGTTGAAAATCTTCATACACGAGATGATCAAAGTTGTGATTTCTAGGTTACAATTTACAATGTTACAAATATGCATATTAACAAATTTTGTTTTGTTCCACAGTAGCTGTTTTAAAAATCAAACACATCTGCAAAGTCAGTTTTCTCTTAAATAACCACTTTAGACGTTTACCTACACTTTGTTAAAAACTTTTAATAGAATTAATTCAAATTACTTTAAGTCAAACTTTACAAAAAATAAATTGTGGTTAGCTGCTGTGCAACAAAAATGAATTTTGTTATTATGCATATTTTGTAACCTAAAAGTCGTAACTTTGATGACCTCGTGTGACCAAACGAAGAGAGCCATAACATTTTTATTAAGATTTTAAGATTATTAACGCCACATGTTATTCTTCCGTCATTTTTAGTACACCCTGTATAATAACAAATATTATCACAAAACTAATAATGCTTTCATGATCCTTTCTTGGAGGTACAATTTGTTAACTTCAGATGTCATAAAATATCAATTCAAAATATCAACAGTATTAATTGCATCGCACTGATAAGCCCGCTAAGCGTAAACACGATGGAGAATACCTACCTACAAAGGTACGAACATGCCTTGCCTGTAACGCCGGCGTGCGTTGTGCATGCGCATTAACATAAAGCGTTCGTGGTTCGGCCTAAGTGAGTCAAGGTTAAATTAAATCGATTCCCTATAAGGATTTAGCCGTTGTCGCCGGCTGTTTGCGAGCGTCGCCGCTTTTTTATGCTCTTTTTCGCGGTGTGGTTGGGCAAGGGCAGGGCGGGCATGGCGGCGGCTGAAGTTGGGAGCAGCCCGAGTACCTGAGAACAGCACACATATAGGATATAGGGCATTCTCCACTCAGTGTGTCAATTAATCCAATCCGAGGTCATTCCAGTGAAACGTGCCAAACACGTGTTTGCACCGATATAATTGGACGCAGGAAAAAAAGTTCAAGAGACAAAACCCTTCAGCTATTATTAATTATATGTTTGTTTTACTGACTGCATGGTTGTCGTTAGTGTTAGTGGTTTTAGTTTAAACAATGAAGGATTGATTGGCCTAGCAAGAAATCTTTGTAGATTTGCATTTTAATTAGTATACCAAGTATTCGCAGTAAACCCAAGTAACAAGTATTTCATTCGATAAGAGTTTAGCAAGAAATCGTTTGGTGTTTCGAAGGGTTCAAGCTACAAGGACACATGGTTAATTATTTTGCTAAATTACATCAAAACAGGAAATGTTTTCAAGCACAGTTATATTTGCATTTGATATTCATTAGTGCGGTTTTATGTCCTCTAAAATTATAAAGTTCAATATGAAAATAAACTTATGAAAGTGGTTCATTCATACTCAGCTGCTGTCTTACATTTTATTACATTTTATTACATTGAAGTTGTATGTCATAATGCAATGCTTTGTGATAACCAGGTAATTCGAATATTTTATCGCATATATGTTATGACATGAAGACATACGAATAGCCATCGTATGTGAAACTTTTATTGGCAAAGAAAGCATTAAATTCAAAATTCATACAAACTGAACTATATAAAGCTGGAGATTCACAATCAGATGGAGGTCGTACGATAATTGTAGTGTCCATTGTTGGTCGTTGCTCTTTGCTGATCGCTGCAGGTTATTCCATACAGAGACTGAGTCCATGGACCATGGAAGTTTCACTTTACGTACATGTACGGAAATGGTTGCGCTATGGTACTTTTACGGTCGCTGCGAAGTTCATACTTTCATCAGCACGTGGAGTAATTCCTCTTGAGGTTTTAAAGATGGCATTTAAAGAAGTACATTGAGCGAAAAAAGCGTAGGTAAATTGTTCTTCATGGTCGAGATACAGAGCGATAAAGTTTCTTTGTCAGCTTTGTTTCTAATTATTCTTTTGTTTTAATTTAGGTTTTTATTTAAAGGTTATTTAATTTGTTACCTATTCCAATTGAAATTTTGGATCCACTGGCAATATCGTAGGAGATATTGAATTTTAAAATAACAAGTCCTTTCGGTAGAAAACAGGAGGTAAATGCTCGTATTGGAAAAGCGAATTTGCGAACTCTTGGAGGTAAAAGACTCGTTTTCCCTACTTGTCACATAATGTAGGTACCATTAGGGTATTTTGAGCGTTTTAACTTCTTTCGATAGAATTTAATTACATTTTGCAGTCGTACTAATCAGACAATTTTAAGAAAATTATTTTTATACAAAAAAAAATTTCACCGTCTGTAAACGAAGATAACTTAAACAAATTTAACATGTAAAGGATAGGGAAAATATGTTTATGTGGTATAATTCTAAAACGGCTGGATAGAAATCATTTAAATGTTCGGGAGATGTAACTATATGCAATATATATGCGCATTCAAAAAATGAAATACCGTCTGGTTTCTTAAATAATAAAGAACAAAGTTTAATTTTTTTTGGGGGCGCTTGAAACTTGTGGGGATCCCACTTGGGACCCGACAATATTGAGCATGTTCTGCCACTCACTCGCCTATTCACGTTTACGTTGCAGCTGCAGTGCAGTGTTACCACGGCTCAGCAGAAGTTTGTGTACGTACATCTGTACACACAATTATTTTATGTGTTACTGTCAAAAGTGTACAGTCCACGACAAAATTCCATTCTATCCAGCAGAATATAAATATTATTAACACATTATTTAGACCATGTTCACAATTACTTTCACATATTCCTGTATTAACATATTAACTGTAAGCAAATCATTTAGGCACTATGCCACAGTAAAATTTATGTCTAAAGCTTCTACATGGATCATCAGAACTGCCACTTTTTACTCCGATTGTATCGCTCAAAATACCTGTGTAATGTTTACTCCACGACTAGTCCATAGATAATGAAGCATGTAATTATTAATTATGACACTGCTGTATTCAGTATACATAGAATCTCTGGATATATTTAGCTTCTTTTAAATTTTAAGAATCACTTGACATCAATTTGTCGCTTCGTCGCCAACACATTTCGTTACCGGTTTTACATAGTTTATCGAAAGTATTACATCTCAAAACTACAAAACTAAAGAAATTACAAGATGGGATTTATGATAATTTTGATCGTCTCTAAAAATAAACATCTAAAAGTAACAAAATGTGTTCAACTTTTTAACTTACACTGTAAATCATAGACTTTGTCATGTGATGTCTATCGAAGCATGCAGACAATAAATGCGGAGGGGCTATAAACAAGCACGAAATCTTCAGCTGCAAATTTAATTAAGCGTTCTGAAATACGCTGGCGATGGTTTGCGTCAACGAGGAGAACCAAGTGCACGCCGGGATTTAACACTCTGGGGGCCTATTCTTGACGAGTGGAATTAAATCCGTACACGGAAATCCGCCATTCGACTGTTCGCCCTCGACTGTTCGCAACTCGCAAAATTTTGCAAAAACCGTTTACAAAACGTTTTAATGCTTATGCGTTTGTGTTGACTTGCTACTTAGAAAACATGATTTCGTTAAATTCCCCTCATTTGGCTCTATATTTGAGAAAAACAGGTGGGGGTATTCCGCACGACAACTCGTACGGATATTGAAGGAACGGAACGTCCACATCCACCTAAAATCAGACGGATCTCGAGAATAGTCCCCCTGTACGGTTGGACTGTCTATTTCTAGTGATTAATTTCCTCCGATTTGCACTGCTGCCAAAAAGTTAATTGCAAGTACATACTACATACATACATACAACATTCCACAGGACCGTTTAATTGAAGAATTGATAGCATGTCAGCAGTTTTGACTTAAACTTACTTTGGCTTTCAAAGTACTCACACGAAACACAAATCAATAAGCAATAAAAATGTATTCTTAGAATAAAATATTCAAAGAACTGGTTATCAGTATTTATTCATACAATTCGGACAACATTTTTATCACATTTTGTATATATAAAACGATATGATATGATATGAGTCATTATTGAGACCTATAATACTTAATATATGGTATTATTGTAATTATGTTCTAGTTTGCTATAAAGATTACTATACTATACTGACCTCAGACATTTAGGTATCTTAAAGATATATCTCTCTATTCTTGTTCATATTGCACGAGTGTTCGTCACGTTGTGAACTTTGATCAATTTGTTTGAGTTTCATGAGAATATTTAGCTGAGTTTTATCTGATAAGATATTTTGGAACAACAATTCTAGGAAACTCCTGAATTCGCTCTCCTACTCACAATAAAAAAATGTGATTAACTACAAACTATTGATGATTAACTAGGGAGATTGATTCGAGTATCGATTTTTTTGCGAAGTAATAAGTTGTTCAATTAACAGTTGATGTATCAAGCCACGGAATTGCCGCCGGAATAACGTTCTATAACTCTACCTATAGGTATATTAATACCCTATAATAATCCACGTTTAGACGTTTAAATGTTTAATATTCAAATGTTGCTGCCCGCCGGCGGCAAAAATCTCCGACGCAGCGCATTAATCACCTCGACGTCTTCTTTTGGCTGTACATCGTAACATACATCGTCAAAGAGTTGAAGCATGTCGATCTATAAGTATCTAAGATGTAATCCCATTATCAATAAATATTTTGACCTCCTATAAACATGTATTTACTCACGCGCGCTCAATAGTTTCACCAGGTGTTTTCTCCTTCTTCTACTTTTTTACACAAATGCATGAGTTTGTGTGGGTATCAGTGGGTATACTTTTTATGTTTGGCTGGTACTGTGATGTACAGTACAGTACAGTACACATTTGAAATATTTTATTATCTTATTTTTAATTGTTTTCTGGAACCAATAAACTTTCTTGCTTAATTCTTCATTGTAGATGTTCCACATTTTTATTCTCTTGAAAACTGTAGAATTGGATTTTCAATCGGGGCTTTTGTTCATGTATAATTTTAATTTAAAAATGTTACTTCTCTCGTTGTTCAGTTTTGTTCTCTAAGTATATATAGCGAGATGGCAAGAACGCTAAAGATTCCGCGTTTAGCATACCTTGTGCTTGTGAGGTTGTTCATACCCTATCTCGTCTATGATACTGTACTGTGGTGTCTGGACGCATTTAGCATCGATGGATTCATTAAGTCACCATTTGGATGTAACTATAACTTGGATTATTCAATCTGCAATCTGGAAACTATCACTCTTCACGTCCTCAGTTTTTAAGATCCACTTAGACGATCAATCTTGAGTTGCAACGTGACAAGCAAGTCGGACTAAACGTACTAAAGATCTTCTTCGCTGTTTAGGACCGACTCATGTCCATGGATTGATCGTCCATGGTCCCCCTTAAAGTGTCTTGAGTCTATGCAAATAGAGAGATGAAATCTATTTTGACGCATTGTAGTCGGGTCTCGAGTCGCCGCCGCCGGCTTGTAATCACACCTAATGATCGGGTTTGGTCGCGTCCGCGTGTAATTAAGGTGGAAACGCAACGCGCGCTCAACGCTTCGATGTGTGGTTCTCTTACATCCACATCTGAACTTTGATTGTCTTATACTCTTATGTTCTTTTGAGCTACGTGTGCCTAGAGTCAAACGGCGCGCGAGCGAGTAATTGCTATTTAAATTTTATGCAGATCGCTGCTCACATGCATGTGGCACTTCACTCTGTGACTTTGAATTGGACACACTCACGAGTCACCGGCGGACGAATCGAAATGCAGAAATGTCATTGCTAATAATGCCATTACTGGGGGGCTTGTGCCTCTGCGGCGGCGCGCGGAACGAGATGAAAGCTCAATGCTTCGAAGACGTATGTAAATAACGCATAAATAAATAAATATGCATTTGTATACCTTCTACCTCTACCGAAAGGAAACAGCAACCGTATCGTAACGCGATTCATAAATTATGAATCAAGTCAATTAAGTATTAAAGTTTAAAAATGGTTATTAAAATTAATCATCGTGCGGAAGATTTTTGATCATTGCGAGTGCGCTTGGCAGCGCACATTTTAGCGCAGAATTAGCATTTTCGGCGTCAATTGCAATGCGCAGCCACCGCAGCCTTAATTAGCACCTTGAAACGCTTTGTTTTCATGTCATTTGATACCCGACTACATCGATGGCGGTAATCTGTCGGAATGTGCTGCGTTTCTTTTCAAATTACTACTAAGGCCATTGATTGTATAATCAATGCCCGTTTTAATATCTAATGCGGTGAATTCAGGAATTGGTAATAAATCATTCGTTTCGATGACATCTTCATTTGCATAATAATTACATTGGGCGCACGTTGTTTATTGTTATTACAACTTGCTGCAATTTTTAGTCAAATTCAAGGTATTTTAGGAACAGCCAACATACTATTTTAATTTTAACACCTACAACACAACACATGTATACTATTATTCTATTATTCTATTATACTATTATTCCATTAACCAAATTTATACTATTAATTCGTATATCGGCGACAGGTGGCGCTGACATGGCAGACATCGCAGATATGAATACATATATGATGGAACCTATATAATAGGCAATCAAGCGCACATTTTGGCGATAAAATAACAGACCCTAGCAGCAGTACTCTAGGTATATAAATCTACTGACTCTGTAAAATCCATAGAATAAAAACACTCTGTATAAACACAGATTCAACAGACAAAAATTATCGCATACCGAAGCCATTTGGTATTCTTTGCAATTTGGGTTGCCTATAGTCACAGAAATATGCATTTCTCGACATGTTAAGCTCGCATACGTCAATTTCAGCATGTGGGCAAAGGTTTGATACAAAATGGCCGCTTGTGCTTTCAAATAGTAACCTTATGTCCTTATGGATAAATCAGGCGGCTATTTTGTATTACAACGATTCCCGTGCTGTCGGTTATGATATATACGAGCACACGTGTATATTTCTGTGACTATAGGCAACCCAAATTGCTTATGAAACAAAATGTCGCCAGGTTGCCTAACTTTTGAAACACATGAATTAACAATTATACTGTAAATTATAAATAATGCTTTGACGAGTTTTGAATTCCGAAAAGGACGTTGCTTTTCATTTCAATATTCTTGAGCCTTGTGAGAGTTAGACCACCTATAGTGTTCTGCATATATGAAGGCAAACCCAAAATATCCTCAAACCTAGCAATTACGAATTAGATATACATTACACACCGACATATAAGTAATAAAATCATTATAGCTCACTAACAGCACCATTTGACTTCTGACTCCTTGGGCAACCTACATAAATATCTTACATGCTGTTATGAACAAAAGGAACTGCAAACTCGAGGTAACCATTAAAGAAATTAAGTACCTTTTGGAATGTCGACAAAATAAGCAAAATAAAGCCTCAAGCAAATGTAATTTATAAACATTTTTAAAAATTTTTGAAAAGGCTGTTATTTTCTATATATATTTATCATAAAAAATCATTAGTTGTCGACATGTAGCATAACATAATTATAACTTTTAGTGTGTGCTCGATGCTCGTAGTTTATTTAAATTACTAGACGGAGACGGCACGATTGAGAAGAAAGAAGATGCGCTGCTGAGAAAAATCGTCCTTGTACTTTGTGGGTTATGCAAAAGAAAAATGTTGTAAACAATTACCCGAGACGCATTTTAATATTGGATAATTTTATAATTTTATAGTGGCATAAAGCGGTGCCGAGTTATCATCGAACCGTTTAACTCAGGTTTAGCTCAGGAGATAATCTTTATAATAAAACTAATAAAATTATTTTTGAAAGTCCTAGTGCTAGATTCCTCGATGTGCACGCCGGCGCGCTTTTGCTAAGGACGCGTTTTTTCCTCGCTCCACGGTTTATTCGCGGCTTAAAAATGCAGCGTGTAAGTACGCGTAATTGAAGTCTCAGGGAGAGTTATAAGGTCACGTGATTGTTATTGTACTTTGTTTCAATACACAACAACACAGGATGGGACATTAAAATGTTGCTTGACTTTTTACAACATTTATAAGATTATAAGCAATTCGAGCAAATAAAATCAACATGTGTAAGTCTACTCTATAATAGAGTATTACAAGTCAACCTGATACTAATGTCTTCATGGTGGCTGATGGTGATGAACAGTAAGGACCTGTATTGTACGCTTTGCGTCGATAACACATCCAGGCGATTTGCGGCATTTGCGAGGCGCGCGCGATTGACTGACTTAGATACTGTGGCCGACGCGAGAAGAGTGTGGGTGGCAAAGCCATTATGTCAATTTGTTCAGTGGCGTGTGTAAGAAAGCGACGGTAATTGCCGGGTATTGAAATACCTTTGAAACGGATTGGCCGCGACCGCTGGTGTGTTCCGCGCTGGGCGCTGCGCACATGGTACTTATGCTATGATTCATCGCATCTCCGCATAGCTTAGCATATAGCATCGGATTCGACTGGATATACAACGATACAAGCGTAAACAGCATTGTAAAATGCCAGGAGAGCAACGGAACAAGCGAACAAGTTTTTTTCCCTTTCGATATTAAAATCTATAATATTTATTAACGATAAACTCAAGTCAACATAATAATACGATTATAATGAAAATGTCAGATGTCTGCTACGAAACACTTATTGATAGTTATGATCTGTTTGTTGTGGCTGGTTGTATAGGCGATTTTATGATTTACATGATATCCTATTGTGTGATAAACGTTCAGGATGCTTATGTAGACATACGAAGATGATTCGACAACTTGCAATTAATACAAAGCATTTTTTTTTCTGGAAACGATTAAAATTATTTGTATTATTTGAATTTTATAGAAGAAACAGGAACATTTTGTTTTTAAAACATCTTGTATTTGGGAATTGTATATTTATAATAATTAATTCCCTATTCCAATTTCTATATTAGTTTTACATGTTCTTAATAATCTAAAATTAAAAATACACATTTAAGATTTTTAATACGAATACATATACCGTGTGTCTATCTAACAGCGGCCAGTGGCCACTATGTATAGGCAACCGAATGTACATATTTCCTATCAAACAATTCAACAACAATTTTAAGTGTTCAAATCATATCGGAGTTTGATTTGAACTTTCATAAAGGTAGTTGAAAATTGTATAGCAGTTAACATGTATACAGGGTGGAAAAAATTGGCGGAAAACCGCCAGGTAACTTTGTAGTTTATGTTAAAAGAAAACGATAATTTTAATAACAAAATGCTGAGAAAGTCTTCGTTTGACCTCAGGAGGTCCTCTAATTTTGAATTTTTAGGTTACAAATATGCAATATAACGAAATGCTTTTTCGTTGCACAGCTGCTGTTGGAAAAGACGAACACTTTTGCGAAGACCAGAATTATTATTTTTTTAAACTTTGATTTAAATTAATTTGAATTAACTCAATTCAAAGTTTTAAAGTGCTAACCATTCTGGTTAAATGCTATTTTAGAGAAAACTGACTTTAGTGTACAATTTTTATAACAGTTGCTGTTGCTGTGAAACGATAAAGAATTTTGTTATTATGCATATTTGTAACCTAATTCAAAATTTGAGGACCTCCTGAAGCCAAAGAAAGACTTTCTCAGCATTTTGTTATTTGACATACACTAAAAAATTACGTGGCGTTTTCCCGCCAATTTTAGTCCACCCTATCCATAAGAACGCATATTATAATTAATTTAAAATCCTTCTTTTGGAATTTTTAAGGTTACCTCAGTATTTTATTTCTTAATCATTAATAACATGTCAAACTACGAATTATATATTATCATGACACAAATCTTGAAATCTGATATGTCCTGCTGTTAGATATACGCACTGTATAATAGCAAATTGCATTTAACATTTGTATGTAATTTCAATTGCCATCACAAATGCAGCGAACATTGTCTTTGCTCTTGTATGATTCTCCCTAGGATACTCCTAAATAAGAAAATGTAGGCAACCAAATATACTTACACTATACCACTAAAAGAAAACTGGCACCCACCGGCCTCTAATATGAAAAATAAAACAATTTATTTATTTGAGTATTTAAAGAAATGATGTAATTATAGTATTATGACAGCCCGTAATATTTAGTATATATTAACATATGTTGAAAAAACGACTAGTCTTGACTTTGATGTCAGTGTAACTAGTACGGGGCACTCCTGACATGACCCATATTCAACTCGGAACGTGTGATTCCATAAACAGAAGTAATCTCTATTTATAGACGCCGATTAATTCTTTCCTTCTTGCTGTGCGTTGCGGATGTGTGAGTGCTTAAGTAACCGCAGAGATAGTAGATTTGTGTTGTTTTGCTCGTCTCGTATTTATCAACATTCAACAACGAATCATTACCAATCCACACACACACTCGCACACTCACATTCTGGATATGATTTGAATTGATGACGCATACATCGTGGCCGAGTCGGGTCGATTATGCTAAACAGGATCACGAACGAGCGAACAATCGTTATGATTACGTATTAATCATTACGTATTAAATAATAATCGCGCGGGTGACTCGTCCGTCATCCCATCGGCTACGTCGTGAAAAAGAGTATGAGCTCATATCGCTGTGGTCAAACGTTCGAGATTTTCTTTACTCACACACTTGCGATATATTCGCGGGTGCGCGGATTACGCCATTACTATATTTACATGAGTCAATTATGCAAATTGCGATTTTGTTTGTAAATAGTGTGTGCACTCACGAACTTGTGACTTGATTCATGCTCTTACTGGCATAATTTAAGACTTGAGCATGGAAAATGCAAATTCAATGCAGCGAATGCGATAATTGAGGATTAATTGATGGTATAGCATTTGATTGTGTGCGGGCGGGTTTTGGAATAAATTCATTTCATTAGCGTCGATAGTCTGACGACGAAAAAAAAACAATCCTTAAACTATTTTATATTCCGCCAGCAGAAATGTCAAGGCGCCAAGGAGTAAACACAAGATCAGCCGTATTATTTACAATTTACATAAATTTTGAGATATTCTGCTATCATTACTTGATCTGTTGACAAGTTGAATAAATTTAGAGAATTTGCAATTTGTGTCTGGAGGAATTCCTATAATGCACATTGACACTGACACAACATGAAGCTAATTGGATGTTTCTTATCTCGCTCATCAATACAAGTTATTTTTGATATTTGATGAAACAGGAACTGTTCAGTAAATCAGCAAATCAGCAAACTTATCAAAGGTATGCCACTTGTAGTATTCGCAAATTGCTACAAGCATGTTGCACACGTTAATTATGGTCCGCAGTCCTCACGATTGGTATATTAATTATGTGCCAGCGCCTGCGCATGTGCAAGGTGCCTTACCAATCATATTTATAAGAAGCGAGTAAGATAATGAATGTGTAAATGACTAAGGATCGGCTGATCGGCGTGCTCCCCTGAAAGCAATTAATCACGCAGTCAATAGGTAATTGTCATGTCATTTTTATGGAGGCGCGGACATGGACATAAAACTCGCCGCCATCTTGCGAAGAGATGAGTTTCGCGTCGCCGGCCGCCATGTTTGCGTTGTTTATTATGCTGCGCTCGGCCGTTTACGATTCGCAGCGAGCGGCACACAACGCGTTTCATTTTTAGGTTTACTATAACCCGGAACCACATGTGTAATCTATTTAAATCACAAACAATTTTTTTGCTTCATATTCATAACTCCATAATTTCAGCATGTAATTAGTTCGTGGAAAATTATGTCTGAAATAGCTTTAAAAGAAGTGCTTCTGAAAAAATTTCCCCCTGCTGTAAACACAGATTTAGACAACCCAACATACATACAAGTATCTGTTTTTTGCCCTTCAACGTCGTTTTTTGATAGTCTTGACATTAAATCTATGCGAAAACTGAAACTAAATGTAATTCGTTAGAGTTTATGAGCGCCACGCATATGTAATATGTGCGATGTGCTAAATTTGATGTTAAATAGCAAAATCAACAAGAGAATTAACGGCACTGCACAGCGCAATATTTTCCATGCGTACATTTGTTTAAACAAAGCGCATTTAATGATTCTGGCTAGTGTCCTCTCGTCCTCGCGATTTGGCGTGTAGTCCAGAAGTCGCTCCGTTGCGATGGTCCACAAAACTCATAAAACAACCACATAAATATCAATTAAAACGAATTTTAATACTTCAACTTGCGTGCATTTGTATATAATAAAACTGTGAATGGGGACATTTGAATAAAAAATTATTTTATTACGGCCTGTTCTGTTTGGCTACGAAATTATAGCATTCAGTTGGTACGCTATCAGAAACGCCGTTGAAGCGGACAAAAAACTCATCGTTTAAAAGTTTTACTTGGGCGAACGGCGAACTACTGAATACTACTCGAACGAAGCGGACGCCGCGGTTTGTGGCGTTTGCGCGTCCATGGGGCATACAACGTTTTATGCACGTCATTTATTTGCATTATATCTAAACAATGTACGGTATAAATTCAT
>JARJDQ010013062.1:0-15716 GCA_030264215.1 Geostiba sp. GC000077 | reverse complement strand
GAGAACGAAAAAATTTGCGCGGGTATTCAAAATTTGATCACGTGGTAATCAGACATTTATGAAGACCCAGTAGTAATAAGCAAATGTTTGAGTTTGATGAATTTCATTATTTTCGGTGAGCGATACCAACTGTTCCCTACATTTCCATGGCCAACCACCTCGTATTTACAGCCTGCACAGAGTATACAGGATATAGTTAAAGTTTCTAGATTCAGAAAAGGAAATCTATCTAGTAAATACAGATTTATTTATGTTGATCGATTTATACTAATGATAATTCCATTAACTACTATCCACTACTGATTAATGAAACCAGTAAATTCGAAATATACTTTTCATTAAATTTAAAAAAATCTTAAATCTTAAATCAATTTTTGTAATTTGATATCTGATATCATCGAATTTTCCGTGTTTATTCAAGGCATTTAAGCGCATTTAAGGTTAAAGCAAACTTTTGAACTCCTACGTAAAATGCAAGATTTTAATCCCTTCAGAGGCAGGCAAACACACGAAGTGAAACAAAAGCCGCCAAACAATAAAGCACACTACCGCATTATTATCATTCATAAACGTGATATCTCCCTCTCGGCATCTTGGACGTTCTTTAATTTTATAATTTTAATTAATTAAAAAGCGCTTTGGCTGAGAAAATGACATCACCAAACTCGCAAAGAACTTCCCAACTTATACTTCGCGCATACCCTAGAAAAGTAAAAGCTGCCTGCACATGCACACGGATCGGAAAATTTTAATTACTAACAATTTAGCAAGTTTTTTAAAATCAATTTTCGAGACTAGACATCGCCCAACCCGCACACCGCAACGCACAAGCCCATTGAAACGAAATGAAATTGCTAACCGTTAGAATATAATAAAAAATAATTACTTTAATAAAAGTTAATAAACGTAACGAAACTGTGCGCGGCGCGCGCGCAAGTCTCCCATATCTTCGGCGCTGCGCGGCGTCTAATAGCTCACCACGGTTTGCGCGAGCAACAAAGAGACGCAGGCGAAATTAGGCGGCAGAAGCAGGCGCACCGTGAACACCACATTGCCGCCAACCCAGCGCATTGCAACTGTGAACCCGAGGATTGAGGATAATGTAAAGAAATTAAATATTACGAGCTGGCGCAACAATATCAACAAAACCGGTAAAAAAAAGCCACTAAAATATTGCCAAAGTTAAAGGCTCTCTCCCCCCTCCGGCATATGTACACTGCAAATTTTTATCCGTGTTGCCGAAGCATATTGTAATTTGTGCCCCGGGACACATGGTATATAATGTTATGAATGCGCAGACCGCGAGTGGCCGATATGCTCGCGCATAGTAAGCGATACGTTTCGCGGATAGGGATAGGCGGAGGACGCGGGGCTCGGAAAAGAAGCATGACGTCCATTGACCCATGCAGCGCCGCTACGCCGCACCGCAACTACAGACACTACAGAGGAAAACTACCAACGCTGCCAACACATTGGCGTTGCGACCGATGGAAAATTGAATTTTGAATTTGCAAGGTGAAGAAGGCCGGGCGAAGGTGACGGACACTGTGTATGCTGTGGCACGCAGACGGGTCGAAATGCGCCTGCTATCGGAATGGAATTTGTTTGTTTTTCGTGTGTCGTGTGTCCGCCGCGGCGCTGCCTCGGAAAAGCGACTTGATAATTTTATCTATTGGCATTAGAATGGCTTTTTTCGAGCGCCGCGACGGCCAACCAACTATACATTCGAGACTAGCCTCGCAGCCGTAAAGCACGCCGGAAAAAATTGCTGTTGCACACGCCAGCAGGCGTCCCGATTAAAAATAACATCAATTTATTGCGATTCGAGTGCCTCGGCCACCGAAACCGCAAGGCAGAGAAACTGCGAGTCTGCGACGCATTTCGCTCTAGAAGATATGAATTGCAATTGCTCACCACACTCACCAGTCTCACCATCCAGCGGCAGCGGCATGACCGACATGACCGTGCGCATCATGTCCATGTCCATGTCCATGTCGCAGGGCCTGACAGCCGGATGCATCGTGTGGACTTGAGCCGCACTGTATGCGCTTGCGAGCGGCGTTTAGTGGCGTAGTGGCGTAGTACTCCTCCTCGACGCGTGCATTTCAATGGACCCCGTCGGCGTCGGTGCACCGCGTGCTCAGCGCGCACTGACACTAGGGGGGCGGCGCGGTCAGACTCACACACACACACCCACACACGCTCGCACACCAGGCACAACACCGCGACACCGAAATGCTAGGCGCCCCGCCGCGCCAAAACAACACCGCGTGCGTTGCGTGCGGATCGGCGAGTGTGAACTGCCTTGGCGGTTGGCGCTGGCTGCCACCGCCGGCGGCCGACGCAAAACAACCACGCGACGCGCATTTTGGCGAGCGCCGAGATAAACACGCATGCACACACACACAGCAGACACTCGCGCTCAGCCAGCGCACTCACCTTCGTCGCAGTCGTCCAGACAGTCGTCCTTGCTCAACGATTGATCTGCAACACAACAAGGCACACGGGAGACATTAGAACAACACGCCTGCACCCGTACACACTCGCGCGCGCGCCCGCTGACACTCACCCGCCATTTTGTATCACTATCAAAACATAGCCGCTGCGGTAAAAAGGCACGTGATTCCACCCCGATCGGGCTCCACTGCTCCGGGACGGGCGCTAACCAGCGATGCCTTCGGCGCACGGGACACGGATACTCGGCGCGCTCTTCGCCTCGATCCTCGATGCGCACGCCACGCAGGAAAAAACGGACGCCTCGGCCGCACGATTCACTGCCGCCACTGATTCATCACTTTACGAGTTGTGTTTTTTTTTCCTGCGCAACTTTTCTCTCGCAATCTCGAGGGGAATAATATGCGTGGTGCTGTGCGCTTCGCGCAGGCAGACGACCTTGCGTCGCACGATTGGTTAGGGAAGCAGGCGAAATGCCAACCTGCCGGGCACAAATGTCACTGGTGGCGCCGCGCAGCGGGAAATTTCAAAACGTGTCGATCATACACGCGTAATTCCACCAACAGCAAAATAAATGCCTTTCAATTCACCACGACCAACGCGACGGAAAGGAGAGATTCGGGATAACTACAAACGCCCAGGGAACAACAAGTAATGGCGACAAATTGGAATAATCAAATTACAATGCGGCATAAAACCATTCCAGCACCAAAGTTACTAGGACTAGGAATGTTACCAGACTGCACATTAAACACAATATTCATCGTGTTTTTGTTTTAATAATAATAAAGAATCAGGCGCAATGTTCAAATGAATCCCATGCATTGCAAATAATAGCAGTAATCATTGGAATCCTGTGGATACTTTCAAGAAATTTGCGAAACAAATTGACAAAGTAAAATAACAATGCAGCAAGACACAAAATCTTCAATCTCCAAATTCACTAGGGATGTTACTAGGCTAAGAAAACATCAACCTTTTCATGTTTTTGTGTTAACAATCATAACAATTACTCTTTATATATATCTTTGAAAAATATTTTACAAATGATAAACATATTTATACACTTTCTTCTTGTCCTAATACCTAATAGTTATCTCTTACAAGTCTTAAACATAGAAAAACCGTGGATATTTGTCACGCTTGCATTATGATAGCGCTCCTCATCCGCAAAGAGTCAAAAATGAATAAAACCACAGCTTAAAATACATCACCCCTGTAATATTTACGCGTCTATGAAATGTTTTCTCATCGACCAGCAAAGTGATTAGGCCAGATACAAGCGATTTTATTTCAAACGTGAAAGTAAAGTAGTGTTAAAGTAATTGAATTCTTCTGAAAATCAAAACCGTGCCATTACCCAAGGGGCAGTATGAAACTGAAAACGCACTCAGACGATTCAAATAGTCATAAATAAAATTGACAAAATCGAAGATCAACGCGGTGTAAAAGCGTCAGCGGCGTCTTAAAGCTGATTGTGAGTTGAATGCTGGCCGCTGATGATAAATTGTACTTACGGCAAATGCGTGCTGGCGCAAGTGTCACGCCGGCAGCTCCTCGACGTATTTCCAAATAACGGCGCGACACATTGGACATTCGTTCAGAATATTCGCACATGATGTGCAGAAACCCCTGCAAACGGTAAGTAAGAACAATTTGACAGGTGTGCCAACATTAACCAAAAGCAGCAGACAGGTCTGCCAATGTTAAGTTGGGGATATCTTGGTAACTTTTCTTCTGGGACTTTTTGGGTTGGGTGATTTGTGCAGTTACTTACGAATGATTACAAGGAATGAGTCGAACGGAAGCTTTCATATCGTAGCAGAGCGTGCAGCTGTCCTCGCGCACGCTCTGCTGGCGCAGCATCGAGAGGAACACGTGGCGCGGCAGGACCTGCTTCTCATCCGGCTGGAGCGTGCCGTGCTCGTTGAACGTGGAGAAGGTGACGCCCGCCGGCGGATGGGCAAACGGCTCGGCGCCGAAGTTGAAGCGGCACTGCTGGAATGACATGAAGCTGGCAGCTGGGAAGAAACCAGATCTAAACAATATCAACAACCACATATTGAGGAACACAGAATCACAACTAAACCCTAGAGCCGAGAATATACCATATTTCATAAACCACAGATGTAACCTATGAGTTGCAACTTAGTAACTTACTCAACCACATTGAACACGTGCGTGCTTGGCGGTAAGCAAACACCATTGACGGAGAATACGAAGCGCTGCTGGCCAAAGTCCAACAAGCAACCGAGCACATCGCCAGGGCTCCATCGCGGTAACGCCTGCGGGTCGGATGTTGCATTGTACCAAATTAGCTTGCGGCAGCCATCGTACGCCAGCGAGTAATTATCATCGCCTATTCCGTACCCCTCCTGATATGTCAAGTCAAAACACAAAAGTTTATTCCCGATTAATTAACGCTACATTAGGCCTAAGTCCTATTCCACTGCACACCAGAACAAGTTCTTCTAGTTCTCCCTCACTGTAAATAGTTTCTGCATAAATACATAGATGTGATTCACTTGGAAAGTGAAGTGGAACAGCACTTGTGCAAACCTACATGATTCAAAAAGTTGCTATCTTTCGTCGCCCAGCCAATCTGCATCACGCCGGGCGTGATGATCGTCACCTCGTAGTACCACACACCGGCATCTGCCTGCGCTGTGCAGCGCACGCTCTCGAAGGAGTACGCATCGCAGCGCGCCTCCAGCCCATCGGCGGAAATCTTCAGGTACTCGCTGACGTCGCTCGTGTTCAGCATTGCGTTGATTCCGGACATATCTACCTCTAAGTAGGTGAATGTTCTTTCATTCATCACAACTGTAATCACAATCATAATAATTTATTCAAATAAATAAAATTCAATAATCGTAGATAGTAAGTAGTCTTCCCATACACAGAATGAACGAAAATTATTGAAGCGCAGGTGAATTTCGCGAGTGAATTTCTTTAGATCCACTCGTTTTTAAACATGAAATCATATTATTTGAGGCGTTTTGGAGGAACAACATAACTCAATTTTCTGTGGTTTTCAGAAAACGCTAGTAGAAGTTTTTAGATTTTGTACATACAGCAGAATTGCAATTGACTCAAAATGTGATTGTTAATCAATTGCTTGATTAATTAGAAAGTGCACCTTCATGATTGCAAATACTAATAAATCTGTATTCTTTTTATATTACACAAGTTTCTATTTCTTTGGAGTTGTGTGCTTCTTCCCGGCTCAGTAACGCTATCTTCCGTGGCGCCATCTTACTGAATGAATGCAAAGTTTCAAGCTGCGAGCTGTGCATCAAGCATTTCAATTTCAAGTTTAAATTCGTAAAAACGAAGATGCACCTTTAGTTATACTCTGTTCGCTGGAACCTTACCCATTTTTGACGTTTCTAACTGGAGACCCCCATCTCTCTTACGCATGTGCAGTTCGAAACGTCAAAAATCGATAAGGTTCCAGCGAACAGAGTATATATTCAAAATGGATTTAATACACCTAGTGTTCATAATCAACCAATGGTACGGTTTTCTTTTCGTACACTTATACAAATTCGATTATTGCTGCTGGTTTGTGAAATCCAAAGAAGTTCTGCGATGTTAAAAGTCAACGAGAAATCGAGAATATCTAGATTTTCTCCCCAATTATTTCTTAAATTGGTTGCCAGCATGAAACTCAAATCTCGACTATTTTTCTCTTCATTTTCATCTACATTTAATTCTTTTCATCTTATTTCAACAATTATTTGTTAAACTTGAAATGTGCTCGTGTATTATTAACGTTCAAATATTTATTGGCAAAAAAGTCGCCAATTAAATTACAATTTGATCATTTTTCCGATCTAATACTGGTAAGAATGAAAGTTACGTTTCAATGGCGGCAAATTCAAATTTTCCCAATTTTTTTCTTAGTTTTGCGCAAATCGAGTGGCAAACATGCACATATGCATGTACAATTAGCGTATTTATTAATATTATGTTAAAATTGATTTATTTTTAAATTTTTATTTGTTGTAAGTTAAATTTAATAACTATTTTACTATAAATAGCAAAAATTTTAGTGTAACCTGTCCGATTGTAACCTATAATTATGTATAATTCTGTCATTGTTTAATTCACTAGTGACATTGTACAGAACAATGACAGAACAACAGTTACGATTGGACAGCACACTCTAAACGCAGTATATCAAATAATTTGAAAATCTCGCGCTTTTTAAATTTAACTTCTGAAATGAAATATAAATTTAAAAATTATATTGAAATTGCAAATGTTAAACTTATGAAAGGTTCAGATCTTTCATTGAAATCCACATCACTAGAAATTTGTAGTTGCGAGGTTAATCCGAGAAAATGGAGTTATGTAGTAAATTAAATGGCGTATAATACAAAAAACGCAAGGGTAGAAATTGACTTGATCAGTGATATATTTCAAATAAGAAATTTTATAGCTGAACCACTCAATATGAATCACCCTGTATCTCAGTATTTGACCCACAACTTCAGTCACATGCAAGGCCATCGACCTTTCGGAGATTAAAGTGGATTTATCTGATTTCTGAAATGTGTGCTACTCAATGACTCACGACACTACATCTATTGTTGTTAGGTGGTGATGAGGTGATGACTTACATAAATTGTCCAACGCCCATTGTGCGCAGAAGCCAACTTGGCGGCGAACATAGTGCGTTTCATGGCGCCACTCTTCAAGCAGGGCAATCGGGCACGGCTGTTGCACCTGTAGCCGCTTGACGATCGTGGACTTGTTTAAGCTCGTCTGAGCAAATTTCTCTAAGGCGATTAACGAAAATAATATCACATGTGGATCGGTTTCTGGTTCCTGTAAAAGTCAAAACAAGGCATTTGTAGTAAGTTCTTGTAGTTCTTGTAGGGTGCGATTTTAAAACTAACATCATTAATAGTTATTTATTGCACGCGCCCGCGAATTCGTGGTTGAAGTGACACGCATCGAGGCCCGACGGCGTCTAACGCATCCCGAGGAGCGGCCAAGTGGTATATAACGTTTTATCGCTTGACACTTGCACACATAGTAAACAGTTGTTTGTTTTTGAGGTTAGGCCAGTGCGGCGCGACACCAGCGCCACCTAGGACGAGTACTTTTATGGTCATAACGCATTCATAAAAGCACACCTTTTTACATTGTTTAAATGGGCGGCCAATAAAAGAGAATATTAGTGTACTTACTAAATTAGTTAACAAATAATCTAGGGTATCATCGTTCAGGATGCCTTGACTGCTCGGCCCTGCGAGCTTCTCCGCAATGCAGCCCAGCACAACGCAAATGTTGCGCTCACGTGGCGCGGCATCCCTACTGTTGAGCGCCCTGTCCCTGGACAGATTGAACATCTTCGCGACGCGCTGCACGCTCTCGCGCGACGGCAGCGGGCAGTCGTCCAGAAGCAGGGTGATCACGGACGGCCCCAACGGATCATGCATCGGAATCACGTTCACCATCGACTTCACCACCTGAATCCAGCCGTCTTCATTATCAGCGATGTTGTGCAGCCGCAGCATCGATTGTGGCGGTTCTTGCTCACTAAAATCAGGACAGACATGAATGCTGAATGCTGCAGCTTGTGCAAACGGTTTACTACATACTTGTCAACTAGGGTGCCAATACATCCTAAAGTCTGGAACACCAGGTCATCGACAGTCTCCGAGTCCGGGCAGCCCTTCTCCTCGGCCTCGACGTGCCCAGAGGCGGTAATGCGCACATAGTGGCCGGGCGCATCGTCGGCGGATGCTGCCAGCTGCGGCGGCGGCGACGCAATGTACGATTCGTTCGGCGCGCACTCCTCCTTACAGCAGCAGGCGCCCATAGCATTATCGGCCGCCTACGTGATTGTGGTAGCGATCGCGCCAATGTGCGAGCATGCTGTGCGCCACTCCGGTTGGCAATGCAACACAATACTGATCAGTTATCACATGCAGAGAGCTTTCGACCAGTTTGCAACACAATCACCTCAAGCACATTCAACTGTAATCTTAATTTTGCTGGGGGGCTTATCTACTGTTTGCACTCAATTCACACCAAAACTTTGTGCCTTATCTGCAACAAGAGAAAACACAATTTCACTTTATCAATAAACAAACACACAACTCGTATTTCTCCATTCTCCAGTAGTAAGTGAATAGTGCAGATTTTCTTTGAAGGCAATGCGCAGACTTACGTGGGAAAGTGGGAATGTTGCAGTAGGGTTAACTCGTTCCAATTTTTCGCCGTTCTCGCCACTCGGGTGCGTTTGGTCTTGGTCGCTGTTTACTTTTGGTCACTGTGTCTCGCGATAACATTTGGTGTGTTTGCTGTCTGGGTGCGTGCTGCGGGGGCTACGTGCGATTCCGTGTTTACATCGCGGTGAACGCCAACGAGACGCGAGTGTACCTAGTGTACGTATCGTATAGTCTAGTAGCAAACCTCGTAAGTGTACACACAACACATACAGCAGAAAACTCGGCCGTAAATCAGCAGGAACGACGCACGATCTGCATCACATGACCTCGCGCGTACACCACGCCAGTGCGCAACACAGTATTTATCGTAAAATCGTAAATAATTCTGGAATGTGCACGCGTTTGACAACCGCCAGCACGAAAACAACTGATCCAAAATGCGGTGTTGCCATTTTAGGAAGCCGATTGAATCCGATGTCTTCCGAACACATGCTCATATGTCAAATTTTCCCCTAGATTTACTACATACCGTACTGTTTTCCCGACTTATGACTTCAATGTCCTCTTCCACTATAGGCAACTAACATTGCATCAATGACTCGGATTGTTTGAATCAACAAATATCAATCACAAATGCTCAAATCACGCTCACATGGTTAATGTTTTATTATTATTGTTAAATTATTAACGAAGATGAGAATGTGGAGCTCCTAAAATGGAATTTTGCCATGATAAACAAATTAGTTGGGAACAAGTCCTACTGCAATATTGCTGCAAAGTGGAACAGAACAGGTCTATAATTTATAACAAAATGGGAATGTTCTGAAATCATCTGCATCAAAATGTCCATGTATCTAAATAAACGTATTAAGGATTTTAAGGCATATTTTACAGGACTTCACCTACCTGTCACACCTGCTTTGGCGGCTTTCACTAATGCAAAATATTCACATAAAAAGGTTTGTTAATATGTACGAACGTTCAAATTCTTAAAATTTATAGCAAAAACGTAAAACATAAACATCACACAACAAGGAATGTAGCTATGCAAGGATCTATTTAATTAGTGTCGACGAACTAGAGTTTAAACTTAAATATATGAAATTATCGTTTAAAAAATGTCGCAATAAAGAGTTATGGACTAGTGGGTGATAAGAAAACAGCGCCTGTAGAACTATATTGTAATAAATCGTACATGTATCACATTTATTTGTAACATTTGCCTGGAATACACTCGTACATCAAAATATACCTATTACGTGGTACACATTCAGTGTTAGATGAATGTTATGGTAGAAAATGCTTCAGAAAATACGCTCTGTAAAACTTAACACCGTACAAAACGTCGAAAAACTCACAATTTACAATAATAGTTAAACACTTCGATTAATCATTATTTCATAATAGTAGACAACAGTGGCTCTTAGTTCTATACAGTAATATGAAGTAAAATTTACAATTTACTGCTTATTGCATTATACGCTAGCCGATAACAATTATTGGATGGTAAACGTAATCCCACGACAAATGCTATAATTGGTATGTAGAAATGAAATAGCTTCACTTGGTGCTTTCTTTGGTAAATTCAGAGTTGAAAATATTCATTCAAAAACGTTGTAGGAGCCATATAAAAGAAGTATACATGTGGCAACATAGAATGATATAGTTAATCTAACTAATTGTAACTATCCAGAAAATTTATGAAGTTTTTTCATGTCAAATTAAGTGAAAAACAATAAAAAAAAAACAGTGTTGTAAAATTTTCTGCTAAGTACAGTTCTTGACGATGAGGAGAACTTAACAACTTTAACACCAACAATAACAATAAGAAAACGAAAAAAGGATATTTTTTTCAAATTAATTCAATTAAGAGTTTTATAAAGTCAATAATTCTGGTTAGTTGTGTTAGTTCTAGATACTTGCAGAAGGATTTGAATTTTAAAACGGCTTCTGTTGAACGAAAGAAGAATTTGAATATTCCTCAAAATCGCACCTTTTGTGACTTTTTGTGACTTTGTATAAAGATATTCATCTCCGAATTAACAAAAAAAAGTAACATGAAGTTATTACACTCATTTCTACACATCCTGTGTATTAAAGAATTAAAAAAATTTACCGTTTGGAATATTTATATTTTAACTAGACATTCACTTCTTTAAAATGGCCGACTTCAATTTTTCCTTAAATACTTGTCTATACTTGTCTATAGGGAGTGTATAAATTTGCGGATAATAAAATTACACAGCGCGATTCATGGGCTAATTCTGAAATGAAAAGTTTCATTCCACAATGTTCTGCTAGTCTTCGTTTGGGCTCTCCAAGAGCTCAAAGTTTCAAAGTTTTCAAGTTTGTAAATGAACATACATTTAATTTGTTTTAAATAAAAAAACATGACTGATAACTGCAATAACGAAAGAAGAAAGTCTCCAAAGTTAAATTTAGCTAGATTTAAGATGCATACTAAATTGTTACTGTTTTAAATTGCTTCAGAAGGATTTATTTAAAAAAATATGAATTTGGCAAAGTTTCAGAGTATTTAAACAAAAATAAATTACATTTGTGATAAGTAATTTGAATTTATTTTAGGGACATTTGGCTTTTGTAATTTAATAGCTAATTCAGCAAAGCATTTAAGCTATTAATGTCACATGTCACCTTCTCAAAGTTGTACTAAATCTATTTCCATAGAAAATACAAAATGTAAGTTTTATAATATCGGAATATGTAATGCGGTATTGCCAGACTTCTATTTAATTGATTGCTTCTCACGGCCAAACGAAGATTCTTAGCATAATTTTCAATTAAACCAAACTAAAATTTCCGTTTCATCAGAACTAGCCCAAGAATTGCGCTGTGTAATTATTATCTGCGAATTTATACACACACTGTATAATACAGTACTGGAATTCTGGAATTAACCTAATCAGACTTTGATACTTATTCCTTAGGTATTATTTGGACTAAATAAGTTGCTTAGTTCTACCAAGAAATAGTTGAGACTGTACTTTTTAGGTTAGTTAGGACTTTAGGAAGAAGAAGACTGGCAGGACGTTGCTTAGAAATTGCTACGTTTGGACGGTGGTGGAGGCGCCTTCAAATGCATGAGCACGCGGCCGCAGAAGCATCGTGCGTGGTGCGAACGTGTCGCACGTGAGATTATCCTTTTTGTGCACGCGGCGCACGTGCGACCGCAGGTTATCTCGCCGCGCCGACCGATACGAGCAATAGGGGCACAGATGCGGTTTCTCACCGGTGTGCATTCTTCGATGTTGAATTAACTTTGCAGCAACAACATATAGGTACAAACATTGTAATATTTTCTTAGGCGATATCCTAGCTCTAGTTAAAACTCACCTTTTTCATCTGTAAAGTGCGAAACTTGCACAAATCACAGCAGAAATGCTTCCCGATACGATGCTTCACCATGTGCGCAAGGAGCAGCGGCTCAGAGTCACGATCCTTGCCGCATATCGGACAGGATATTCTCGGATCGCCTTCCATGTTGGCCGATTTCTTGCAATCTTGTCGCAGGTGTTTGAAATAGGCCTTCTCTGTGGTGCACGTGTACGAACATGATTTACATTTGTATTCTTCGCGTGAATATCTAGAAAAGATGGATCTTTATAAACTTAATTCTTTGAAATTTCTATTCCTTAAATTTAAATATTTTTAAAAATTACCTTGTACGTTGAATTCGTCTTCGTGTATGCCTCGCTGAAGAACTCGACTGGCCAATATCTTCGATATTGTAATTCTTAGAATATTTCTCATTCTCCGCTTCTATATCAGAGTCAGTTTCAGAAAGCGTTGCTGTTATATCGGATATATCAGAACGCGCCGACGAAGACACCAAGGACGTGCTGGATGTGGACGATACTGGCGAGTTTAAAGCATTCAATCCACTGGCGAAGAGATGCACACCTTGCATGAAATATGCCGTGGGTTGGACGGTAGCACCCTCCATGATCATGGAATTTCGATTAAGAGCATTTGCAGCAATCAAATTTCCCCAAAACTTCACCAAATCCATGTTAGCGCAATTTTTAATAAAAACCATGCATTTAAATTAAAAACGATTTATTGAATTTAGTTTTCTTTTGTTTAATATTGAGAATTTCTTTAAAATTTCGTTTGGGGTACGTTCCTAAGTGAACATTTATAGTTGTTGTATCGATTTTCACTTGTCTTTATTATTGTGCCTTGTGCCCTATTCATTTGTTTATTTTGTGCAGTGGGTGAGACGGGTTGCGGATGCAGCGAACAACTGACGATCGCCGAAACGCCACGCGTTGTTTATTTGCGCGATTTGCGAATGTGCACTGTCGTGGCGACATTCTCGTCCTGTCGCCTCGCAATGAAGCGACAGAGAAAATGCAATAAAGAATAGCGTTATGGCGTTGCCACGCCGGTTGGGCGCGCGCCTTTTTGGTTGTTTTCGGTGTGCGCACGCCGGACAGAAATAATAACAAAAGGCGAAAGCATTTTGGGTTGCATACGACACGCAGAGAATTCGTACTTCCACATGTATAACATGCATAGAATTAATCTTGATAACGCTTTCAACGAATTTTTGGTATTTGTATAATCTTAACATTTTTGTGTTTTGTGTTTTGAATAAAGGAATGCAATAATTGGTTGCCTACATATACAGTAAAATATGCATATAATAATATGTAAATGCTTGAGATTTGTGAATGCATTCTGTCATTGTTCTGTACACTGACAGAAGTGGACTAAACAATGACAGAATCTAACATCAATCGGACAAGCTACACTGAACCCACTATACCTAATACCTAACTACATAGTTCCGAGGGTTCCAAGCATGAAACTATGCATTGATTTACTGCTGAAACTTATCAGCATTAAAGGTGTTATGCTACATTCACAAGCCAGCGACAGTGACAGCAAATCAACCAATAGCAGCACTCTAAATTTTTCTGTCGCGCGTGTAGTTGAAAAAATCCAACTACACATTGGTTGATTTGCTGTCGCTGCGACACTGTCGTTGTCTTGTGAATGTAGCTTTACAAAGCATAACGCATCACACATGAATTGTCTCAATATCGCTTTGTTCTTCAGCGGGCGTAACGATTTTACGTCATAGCAAGACTCTGCGTTTAGTAGTTTTATTTCCCTCTGGAGTTTTGTTTGTCTCCACAGCGCAGACAATGCGGGTAGAAAAGTGTCACGGCGTTGCAAAAATGTATGCGACGTGGCGCATTGAATATGTGCATAGCTGAATAGGGGTCGCCGCCGCCGCCCGACGCCCGCCGTCGTCATATGTAAATACATTCGCGCATTCGCGCATATTATCCCGGAGTATCCAAACAATTTGCCGGCGCGTCGCACACGCACACGTCTCGGGAATGAGGGAATGTTTTGAATCGATAAAAAGGACTCGGCGCCGGCATTGCGCATGCCTCACCTGTTGCCCCCGCGTTGCCCCATATCCACATCGCCACCGTCGCCACCGCCGCGCCGCGCCGTTACCACCGCTACGGCGATCGAGAAAGGGATGCAAGGGGGATGCTGGAGATGAATCCTGGAGCGGCTGGAGCGAGGCGGCATCAACAGTAGACTGTTGGTACTCGCGACGACGCCTCGACTTGTTCTTGTGTCCACTTGACAAACTCATAAATATCCCATGCTCCACGTCATTAAAAAAGTCTTCACTAAATATCATTGCCTCATCACCATTAAACCAATGCAAATACATTGCTCTATATTAATACCGACTACATAAAAATATACCAAGTTGACAAGTTAAGAGAACCTTGCGTAAAGTAGACGGCATTTGTAGAACGTATTGGAGACATGTTGTTTGGGGCGATTGATTGGCTAAACTAAAATATTGAGTGAGGATGCAACAAAGGACGATCCTGGGATGCAATTGGGCGCGCGGCGGCGAGGCCGGATCCGGCGTGGTGCGGCGAGCGCATCCTGCATCCGGCGCCCAGTGGAACGTGCAGGTCGTCAGGGGGAAAGTCAACGGGAAATGCTTGTGGAACGCATGCAAGGCGCTCAGCATTGGGCTGTTGCTCATGCTGCTTGGTGGTGCTATGGCTACAATAGGTAACACATCAACATCTACTATAAGTGACATGAACATTATTCTGTAATGGCGAAAGTCCTCTAGTTGTTTTTTTATAGATAGCATTAAATTAAATTCGACCCTTGAACACCCCTAAAAGTAAACGTGGCAACGCTACTTAATCCAATTTTCTGTGATTGTTGTATCAATTATCTACAACCTACAACGAAGAGATGATTTAATTTTTGAAAAGTTACTGAAAATCCTTTCAAAGTCAAGTCACATTGCCATGTTTTTTAAAACTTTTCTTTTGCTCAATTCAAATTCTTTTGATGTCATCCAGAAGAATTCCACCATTACAGAATTCCCCTTTATTAGTATTTTTTTGAAGAAAAAACTGTGTGACAGAAATTCCAATTCCGTACGTAATATTCGGAAATGTAATTTAACGGCAACGTAACCAATTAAGTTACGTTACCATGACAGGAAATTAAAAATGTTCCCTTTTTTTATCGGATTTTTTAAAAATGCAAATCAATTGGCATACATGCTCATATGCATAGACAATCAGTCTATTTATTAGTATTATATTACTATTTGTTTATTTTTAAATTTTTATTCGTTATAAGTTAAATTTAAAAACTAGTATACAGGGTGGGTATAAACTCGCGGATCAAAACGAAAACTTTAATTCAAAAATGTTCTGAGACTCTCCAAGAGCTCAACGTTACAAAGTTTACTTTGAAAATGAACATGCAGTTTATTTGTTAAAAAAAAAAATTACTGATAACTGCAATAAAGAACTTATCCCCAAAGTTATATTTAGTTAGATTTAAGATGCATATTAAAATGTTACAGCGTTAAATTGCTTCAGAAGGATTTATTTTCAAAAATGTGAATTTGGCAATGTCTCATTTAATACTTAGATAATGTATGGTTTCCATGGTTTCAGAGTATTTAAACAAAAATAAATTACATTTGCCCTGAGTAATTTGAATTAATTTTACGGACATTTGGTGATAGTGTGCATAATTTTGAAAATG
>JARJDQ010013031.1:0-11693 GCA_030264215.1 Geostiba sp. GC000077 | reverse complement strand
TTCTTATGGTGTTATCTCAGGCCAGGGGCTTGTTTAGAGGTGAGAAACGTCGTGGCAAATCCACTTCACCACGATCAAATATTCAGTTGTGTCAATTCGATTAGATTAGTCGTTTGTCGTTTGTCGTATAATGAATCACCCTGCGTGCGGTGCACAATGGCGGCTTCATTATTGTGTCGCGACGCGATAAGTGCGCATTGATGACGATTAAATATTTGCTCGTGGTAAACATGCGATTTAGAAAGGGGCTTATGCCGTAGCAAATCGACCTGACACAATGGGGGTGACAATCGCATTTCGACTTTATTGTCGCCTCATATATTGGTAACACACATTATTTTGGATTTTTATAGGAGTCTTTTATCTACGGCTTTTATTATGAATTGACCAAATACATTTCATCGTTGGAAATGTTGATATTAGAAAGTTCTGCCTATTGTTGCACATATAGGTATATTTTTACTAGATAATAGTAGAGATTGTAGATTGTAGAAGTCATAGTTGATGACCGTCATAGTTGCGTATGATATTTTAGATATTATGGCAAAAATCTTCAATAGTGCGTTCAGTGGTAAATTGAAAAATTATAGTTATTTATGTTCAAGGCAGTAAAGTTGGCTTTTTTTTATTATGAATGTGGAGGCGCTTCTTGTAGATTGCTTTTGCTATCTCATTCGTTTGTTGCTCTTTTGTTTTACTTTAATGCCTAATAGTCATAGAAAAACTACTTTAATGCCGATTTTAGTTAACCATAGTGCCGAATTCGGAAAATAGTTATTTATGTATCAAGGCAATAAAGTTGGCTTCTTATTCCGAATGTGGAGATTATTTGCCGTGGCGCATTTGAGCAGTCGCTGGCGCCATCTATATAGTCTTGGTTATGTTACTATTTACTTACTGTCCGCAAAATAGGAGGTTAAGAACATCTAACATTCACGAGTCAGGTTTGTAATTCGTTTTGAATTATCTATAAAGTATTTATTCTAAAATATGGAAGAGAGTATTAGAGATATTTGTTTAAATTTTTATATTCGATTTTTAAGAAAGTTCACTTTCGGGGCTCCGAAGACTATCTTGTTGCTTTAATTTCTCTTAGAACTAGTACTTCTCGATTCTAGCCATACAAGACAACAAAATAACAGGACCGTGACTCAGTAACTAACCAACCCTTAATACATTCGATAAAGTGGCGATTTTTTAAAATTATATGTGACGTGAGCTTTATTTTGGCGAGTTTATATACTAATTTATTAAAGTGTTCTACTTTCGCCTTGGCAGCGTGTCGCGTCACTGGAGTAATAACCGAAATGTGGCTTAAGTCGTAAAGAACTTTCTTTATATCGCAGTGGGGGTTTGGGCTAATAAAAGTCCTCATATAACTCCATTTGCGGCGGCTGATTTACGAGCCGTAATTGCATGTGCTGCCGCAATTCATTGCTTCGCGCGTCGATTATAATGTGCGCCACGACGAATCGAACCAAAATGGCCGCCACGCCAAGCGAATATAAAAAGTGTGCGTAAATGTGTCGCGAACATAGCTCCCACCAACTTGCACAAGTTGGGTACTTTCCACTTTGAGCGACATTGTGGTAGAGGTCCCATGCCTCTGGGGCTGAGGGCTATTGTTCGCTCTTTTTTCGCGTGCAGGGCGCGCAAACATCTTGTGCGTTTTGCCGCGCTTGTCGTCAGCGCGGTCGTAATTCATTTCGCATGCGAGTAATCGCGATCGCTTCGCACAAAAGGCGCTTTATCGCAATTACGTGCGGTGCCCAATACGTATAAATTAAAAACGAAAAGAGCCCCGTAATTACGCTGTCAAGTTAATATAATTTGGCACGTAACATGCATGCATGCGCAGGTTGTCTGGCGTCTGTAGCTTCGGCTCCGACGTGCCTGTTTTCGGTCGAAATTATAGGCCACGATGTAGACATAATGAGTATAATCCGTGTGGACGATATTAAGGGGGGCACACAACCTGCCTGGCGGTGGCGATTTATTATTACTAAATAATGTGCGCACCACTTTTGCTTTTCCCATGGGCCCATGAGCCCAGAATCACACGCGGTGGGGACTTTTTCGGCACGCTTTGTACAAACAACTTGTGCGAGGATGATGGCAGACAAGTTCCGGCAAATTCGGCGATGGCTGCCCACCTCTATACTTATTGTTAGTTTTTAACTTCACAGATATAAGGCGGCCGGGACGTGCAGGCGTCATGGTGGTCGACAGAGTTGCCGACTCATCGGGTCGGGGCCGAAAGACCGACAATAATTACGTGCGCTGCCACTCAAACGGCACGCCACTATTATATCGATTAGTCTATTAAACACTTAGCTCTCATTTATCAAAGTCAGGCGTTTGGGTCGGTGCGTGCGATCGCCATTTACAACCCTCGCAAATAAATCCGTTCAACCGCCCTCCCCCCCTCACTTCCCTGGGTCCTATTCTATACAGCCGCGTCTGGCACACGGATGCCCGCAAAACAGTTACGAGCCGTCCGGAACCGGATCCACCATAAACAACGCCAAACACTCCACATTTTCGCCACGCTCTCGTGACTCGCGTAAATACATTCGTATAGATCACGGGTTCACCATCGACACGACACGACCGGCTACACGAAAATCCAGTGGGTGTACATGAACATGGGCCGTACGTCATCTCGTTGACGGAGGGGGCGAAGTGAGTGGAAACGAGAGGGACCGCGGAACGAGAAGTCAAGTGCCATAATTCCGTCATCGACGTTGGAAATAGCCCAGGCGGTATAAAATACTGTCGCGACGAAAGCGTCGATGTAGAGTAAACGCGTTTAATTAGCTGCTGGCGGATTGATGGCTGCATATTTCTGTTCGTAATCCGAGTCGGAGAGTCGGAGTGATTTACAGCGGTCTTATGGTACAGCTTCTATGCCGGAGAGGATGTTATGTCACTCTGCACTTGCCGATTTAAAATCGGATGTGCGCATCACTTCTATGTGGCCTGGAACAAATTGGATGCTTCAAAAACTCTCAGAAATGTTGTGAAATTCGTTTAAGTTGACATGAATCATTGGAGAGGATCAGAGGAGAGAGGAGGATATTATTAAATATCCTGTTGATCATCAGTTTACATCAAGCATCAACACTTGTACTCGCTCCAAATATTTATTTCTAGATGATAACTACCTCTCATCTATAGCTGGTTGGGTGGTTGGGATTTGGGGAATAAGAAACCGACGTAATTCTGATGTACAAATACTCCAGGCAAATCGGGCTAATCTCGCATGAGAGCGCATTGTGTGTTGAAAGCGCACGATTACTAGACTGGTCCCCAGATCCTCTCGCCTCTGTGAGGATGTGTCGATCGGATCATAATGCGTGCCCGGATTACATACGTGTTTTATCCCGGGGCGCAGAAAAGGACCGGTAACACAATCGGGGGGGGGGTTGGCTGGGCAGCAGCTTGTTGAATGCGCGCGCCGCGCGTCAATGCGCAACACGCTGACAGCCGAGGACAAAAGAGCGGTTTTCCAGGGTGATGAACTAAGCACCTCGTGTAACCGCATCTCATGGTAGACTTGCTAGACACTCTCCATTCTCTCTCTCATGGACCCACAGCCATCTGGCTGCAGATCCCGGACGTTACACACACTCACACGCACACACATCAAACGCGCTTTGTGTCCTGCCGATACTCGCTATTTTCCGCACTCGTAATTCAATCCGGCACCTCGGGTCGCATCTCATCTCATCTCGCCGGCTGGGACAAAGAGGAGCGGATTAACACCGCCACCGACCTTAATTTATACGCAGCGCACCATAGTCAACGGTGTGGTTGCGTTGATGGCGTCTGGGGGGACGAGTAGGAAAATGGCAAGAAAACAAACAAGCATCTCGAGCATCTCGAGAGGGTCTCTTATCAGGGTGACGACCAATTTGCATGCCATTCATATCCAGCTGCTTGGAAATTTTAATAAGGCATATTCCAGCAAAAGAATGGAATATGCGGTTCCGCGACGGGGAGAAAAATGCGCCGGCATCGAAAGCAAAGAGAAAAATATCCATTAACTGTGTGTGTGGGGGTCTTGGCCGCGGGGCGCTTCCAACTTCGAGTGTGCGCCACTTCACACCCCGGGGGGCAACACAATGATTATGCACACTGGCTGTGGTGTCAGTGGAGTGTGAAGCTACTCGATGCCTCTCATCAGGCGGGCCGAAAGAAGCGCACGAATTCGGGATGAGTCGTCGCATCCGGGAGTGAATTACACAGCGAAAAGAAGGGCAGAAGGGGTGATGACTAGTCAAGCGCGTTGCAGGGCTAATCAAACGCCCGGCGGGCGCGTTCGCGTTATAAATAAAACGTAATTTGCCAATAACGAGGGCGCATGCAGATGCACCCTGGAGCCGGAGCCAGGCTAATAAATTGTATAATAACCGTGGCCCTGCTGCACCCAGCTCATCCCCCCCATCCCTCACTCCAACCACATATCATCAGGGCATCATGGCATCATATAGATTGTGTGCGTCGGATTTGTCGACGCGATGCGCTTGCCGATTAATCAAAGTATTGACAGGCCGCTGCATGACGAAAATGAAAATATGATGATATGACGACTGCGATTAATTATCTCACATCAAAGCGCCCCGCACTGCTGGCTTGCGATGCAATGCGCTGCCGGGGCTCGCCGCCTGCGCCTGACACGCCGCCGACGATCCCCGGATCCCCGGATCCCCACCGATTGCAATGAAATCAACACGTCAATATGAACTGCATTTAAATAATGGTATTTATTAATTCCGAAAATATATTACCTCTGCGCCGTGCCAGAGTCGGCGCATAAATAATCGAAAACGAACGAGGGAGCCAATCAATTCGTTGATTTCATCGAATTACGCGATTGTCAATGCGTTGTCAAATTGGATTTCCTCGCCCCTCAGCACCACACACACACACACAGTACAGTACAACTCTATTCTATCTGACTAATCTCGATACAGACTACACCCAATAAAATGCCCCAGAGCATACGAGATATTCTAACCCCAGATGTTAATCAGTTAAACATTTCGTGAGGAGTCTGCGCTGCTTGTGGTTTTCTGCGAAGATGATAATAGTGGATGGCGGGCGATAACAATCACTGTTGGTTCTGCGGCTTGTATGGCCAACCGCGGTGACCCCAATGCACACGTACTGCCGCAGTTCAGTTCACTTCGGGTTTGGGTGCGGGGTGCCATTACCAGGAAGATAATAACAGCTCCGACCCAACGCGAGTAATTGCAGCACTTGTGATGTAAATTTCCAGCATCGCTCACCTTCGACGTTTGCAGCTAATCATTGTTATTATAAATAAACTGGGGACCCTTCGATAATTTACAATTCCGTGATTCGGTGAGTCCAACCCCTGGACCTGGAACATCGAAATTATGTTCTAACTGGAACTCTAACCTTCGAGGCCTCCGAGGCCTCGATTGTGCTCTCCAAAACAAAATCGAGCAAATCGAGGAACATGTGTGCGCGTTCTCCAACTCTCGACCTCTCCAGCGAGGTAATAGAAAATAGAGGTAGCTCGGTCACAGCTGAAGCTTGAAATCGAACTCGCCCCCGAGGTCCCCCCCGAGGTCACCTTGAATTTGCCGAGTATTCATAAAATTTCACAAGTTCAAGATAGAAATGGTCTTTATCAGAAATTATGATGGAAGATATTAATTGTGGGAAAAGTTCAAAGACTCAATTGTAATGGAGGTTATGGTGGTTGGGATCCCACCTGGAGTTGTGGTCGAGGCCGTCGAGGCACCGCAGATCAAAACGAACGTTCTAAAAGCAGTGTGGCAACACTGGCTAGGAGAATTACGAGTTGCGATCGCACGAGTGCCGGGAAGCTCATAAAAAGCCACCCCCGAGAAACGGGCAGTAAATGCCAGGAACACATTCGAGTTTAAAAATTAAAACCTCTCGCCAGCGCGCGCTTATAACGGGCTGTAATAGCGCGCCCCGTCGCGTCGGGGAAGGCCGGCAACAGTGGCGATGCAGTCGACGCCAGTGATTTCTCGTCCATTTGCCGAGTGAATTACGTCCGCCATGTTCCCCATCCACGGCTTCCTCTCGGCACGTCTCCACGTGCACAAATGAAGATATACTCCCGCGCGCGGCACATGTGGAAATATTTAATTTGTGTCTGGTTGTGTGTACGGTGCGAACCAGCAACCGGCAACCCAGCAACGCCACGAAGGTATTTGGAGTTATGTTCGAAAGTAATAGCCCCCCGTATACCGCGTCCACGGCCCTGTCGACGCGTACCGCGCGCGCGAGCTTTTCTTTATGGCCGCCCGCGCGCATTATTAATGTCAAAATAAAAGCGCTTTTGATATACGCACCCGCATGGGGATAGATGACGTTGGCATGCCTTAACGCGCTTTATTTACAATTGAGAGGCTTCTCGACGATGACATAAAAACACACAACAAATACCGTGCGCACAGAGCGGCGGCGGCGAAATATATTATGCACGCGCATGCAGATAAAAGGCGAGGGCGCTTTTTATGGCCCCTCTTAAATCAAAGCGGGCGCATGAAAATGCGCCATTATGTTAGATTGGCAACACACACGGCCTGGGACGGCCACGATATGAACTTTTCGCATCTGTGCGCACCCGTCGCTTACAAAAGCTTCTTTGGGACCACACCACAATGCGTTTTGTTTGTGGGCGATGCCTCGATAAGCGCGCACAAAGCGGCCATCTTGACATATGCCAATCACGCCCTGTCACAACACCCAACACACCCAAGCAGGTGGCAACAGATGTCATTTACAACGCATTTGTTGGGATTAGCTCTGCGGCATACATGCACAAATGAGCACATCATTAAATTTCTTTACAGGCAAGAAGGCGAGATTATAATCAGTTTGAGTTTGACTAAGCGAGACCGTGCCAGGAAACGCAAGAATCATAAAAATGTCACAATAAGGCCGGACGGGCCAGGAACCACGTCACAAGAAATCATTTTAAAAGGAACATGCCGAATTGCCGACATGAAGTTTCGGCGACTCGGGTTCGATAATCCTCTCTGAGCCTAAACTTCTTGTCGGCATATTCGGCATATTTCTTTTTAAATGATTTATTGTGACATTTTTATGATTCACGTGGTTCCTGGCTCGTCCGGCCTTATTGAGACATTGCGTTTGATTCTTGCGTTTCCTGGCACGGTCTCGCTAAAGCTGAAATTATACAGTAGCTGTTTGGATGATGGACGGTTGAGTCGGTTGACCTCAAACCTCAATCCTTCGACGACTCACAGGCCTCAGAACTCAGAACTCCAATCATCGCATCATCGCATGTATGTAATCAAATTATACAGCTGCCAAATGTGTTAACTACGCAGGACACAGCGCGCGTTCGAAACATTTATGAGCCCAATGCTCAACGTTGCGCATGTCGCGATATAAATCTTGGAGCGTTGGAAAAGCTCGCCTAGATTTATTACAACAAGGCGTTAAAAGTGAATCTCGCAACTAGCCCTCTGTGAAACTCTGAAAGATTCATGGTGCATGTTGGCTCCAAGTGTGTGGCGCATGTCGTGTGCTCCGCGTTGATAGAAATCAGCAGCTGTTCGCCTCTTCTGCGGCGAAATGTCATGAATAGCGATTACTCGTTGCGTCAGTGCGCCTGGCTGTCGTCGTGTTTTGGCATATCCATCCGAGGATGCCGCCGTCCTTCGCCTGTCGTGCCGCATAACTCACGCCGCCCTCCCACATCGATATATTAAAATAAAGAATAAAGCAGCGACGCTGGCGAACAGCGCAAGATGGAATATTACCCCCGCCCCTCTCCGCTGCTCCAGCGTAGATGTTTATATGTCGTGTCTTCAGGTCTTCACGACACGATGAACAAGAATATATGAACGCGCGCGAGGGGCACCACGGAGATAAATTACACTGCGCGCGACAAAACAAAGTCGGGGACCCAGCAGCCAGCAAATTCTTTAGAAAACTTTAGTTTGGAGTAAGTTGAGCGGGTGGTGCCAGTGTTTCTGAGATTGCGTACCATCCTCGGATGAAATATTTCGAATTTTTATTTGCAACTTGCCGCGAGTAAGTAGAAAGTTCGATGCTAATGCCACACGCATACAGCGAGGGCGCCTCCACCATCGCCTTCGCGATGTGGGGGGAGCGCGTGATATATTCGCGAGACGTTCCGTTCGGCGGGCTACGCCGGCGGCGGCGTAAAAATATTAGACGGCATAAATCTCCTCGGCGGGTGCGCTCTCGCTCTCCTCATTTTCTTGCCACGTCGCGCTTGTTTCAGCGCGGGGGTAATTTACAGCCTGGAAGGCAATAAAAGGATCAGCCACATATCGCTTATTTTTACACTCCATAATTTAACGTCTCCTTTCCGCACGAAGCGCGCACGCAAATGGCGGCGATCCGCATCCGCCGCGCGATGTTGCCATGTTGCAACACCGCGCGCGCTCACATCTAAATCTTAATGCGGTTTATGTGGCAGAAAATTTGAAAATGCAACGCCGCCCGAATGAATTATGATCCCCTTTGTTGTCCAGCGGGCTGAGCTTATTGTATGCTGGAGGATACAGTCCGAGAAAAAACATATTGAAATTTAAGATCGACCGATTGTGACCGAACCAGAATAGACATGTTGACCCGCTCAGATTCCCTGTTACTGCTCTCTGTTGCACTCTGGAAAGGCAAGATGCATGATGGCTGAGCATTTTATACTTGTCACGTTATGATGCGAATTTATTACGTTTTATGTGTGCCATTGTTCTGCGCGCGCCCTTTTACGAGCGCGTACAATACAATTTACCAAAACGGCAGGATTTAATGACACCCACAACGACAACGTTTATATTATATATTTATTCAGCCGAGGGCTGCCCGAGGTCTTTCATTGCGCCGCGGCGCGCGCATTGGCATTATGCGTGCCTTTCCGGCGCGCCATTCCGGTTTAATGGGCATCGCCTTGTTGTCGTGTTTGTCGGGTTGTTCGCGTTCCTTCGCGCCGCGCGCCGCGCGCCTGGCAGCCATCTTATGACACGTTGCCGCTGCCGCAGCGCGCCGCGCCAATTATCACCGCTGCAATGACACGCGGCTAGACCAGAACCGGCGCATATCGATGTAAATCAATTCAATTAGCGGCGGCCGCCGCCACTCGACGCAGTCGGAAATTGCCTCTTTAATATTCATGATTCACCAGCCACGATCCACACGATGCACGATTCATGATATCAACCTGTACGATATGACGTTTTGCATAATTTATAGACAAGATATTTTCCGTGGCGAAATAAATATTAATTTGTTTTTCTTGTAAATTAATACGTACTCGTTTGTAATTGAGTTAATCAATTCGCTCTTTACAGGCAATAAACATGCTTATAAATCTCTGTCGACATCGCCATCAATCATTCCCATAAATGTCCATCGTGACAGACCAAACTACCAACGAACTGGTACTACTTTACGCCAGAACTATACAGGGTGATCCATTACAAAACTGACCAGTTCTGCACAGATGAATCAAACGAACAAGGAAATTTTGTGTTTATTATAAAGTTGTGTGATTCGCAATAATCAACTGTAGATTGTGCATGTGCATGCTATGATGCCAGATTGAGGATTAATTATTACCATCATGCTGCGTTCATGCAGTCATGCGCAATGCATTTTTCGCCTCGCTCGAGTGCAACCATGAAAATTATAAATTATGAACGTGAAAGTCATTAATTCTGCTTCTGCACAATTGCCGCTGCTTATGAAGCTCGCGGCTGATTTGTTTCGTAATTTATGTTTGTGCTTGTTGCGAAGAGCGAAGTTGCGAAGATTCATTAGGCGTATTTGTCTTAAAGTCGACCGCAACAATAGTGTAATTAATACCTGCGAAAGTTCGTATTAACACAGTTCTGGAACAGTTTCCTTCTATTGATTCAAATTTATGACCACTGTGCATTATGTTCCCCGTTTCCCGCAAGCAGCAGGTATCACATGCTAGAGGCGAGGGAAATGCATAAATCTGCTAGATTCTTTTGTGCGGCGTCTGCAAGTAGGAGTGATTTACATTTTCTATCGGTAGGGAAGAGGCGCATAAATTGTCCAGATGTCCCATCAAATCGCTCGTATATCTAGGCGCGTCCCTTCGGTGTGAGCAAGTGTGTTGTGGTCGTGCCGACGGCGTCGTCCATCATCTCCTGCGCCTGGACTGTGGAGCTGTGGACTCTCCTGCCGCCGTCACACGCCGCGCTCGGCCCATCCCCCCAGAAAGTGGCGGACATCGTTAACGGGCCGAAGGGGGCCGGCGCAAGGGCTTCGAAGCTGATAAAAGCAGTCATAAATCTCCCGGCGAGCGTGCCAAAGTGCTGGCGCGTATATGAAACCCAATCATATCCTCACAGCCTCCTCAGCGATCCACTGGGCACGTCAGATTCGATATCCTGGAGACATATATTTGCGCGCCGCACGCAGCACGCACACCCAACGCCCGCTGGCGACCTGACGATGGCAAAGGTGCAGAACAAAGGTCCCTAGCGCACAACAAAGCGATTACTGATTTGTGTAGTGCGATTCATCGCCGAGAGGCATCATGACTGCTTCAGTAAGGTATTGGTGCATCCGAGAAGAATTAATTAGACTAACAAGTTACTAAAGGAGTATGCACCCCGGGACGCAAATGTGAATACACTGCAATACAGGCGTAGTCCTGCGGTTATCCAAGTGAGCTTGATTTGCGGGCAGCTGTGAGCTTGCGAGGCTGCGCGCGGGTACAAAGAAGGAATTGTTGGATTTGTTGGTGAATAGCCGCTCTGAGAGCGGTTTGCAGGTTTGCCACCTACGGGCGCTTTATGCACGCATGCATTATTCACATCTTTGTTATCCAACAATTTAAATTGCGTTAATCACGCTCAGCGTGCGCCACGCGAATTAATAATTCATTCTTTCATCTACCAACCCATCATCCGAATGCTTCTCTAACGATGTGTTCCCCAAGCACACCCAAGACCATCAAGGTGCTTTTGTTGGAATGGTTGGAGTGAGAGATGCATCAAAATCATGATTCTTCGTGTTCTTGTCTGTATAGTCTGTTAGTCTGTAGAGTAATTATGAAACGATTGAGATGTGTCTGTATTTCTACACTATGGATAATATACAGTGCTTTTCATTTAACCTCGAACATAGGCCAATGCATTGCCCATATGAAACTGCAGGCGTATGTTCGCAAATTCATTTTACAGATTTGGTGATTGCTCCCAAACCACAGGGGCGATTTGAATTTTCTCTTCGGATTCTTGTTACTAAACATAATCCGCTTCGTAAACTGTTTTTACGCGGCCGCCAAAGGGCGCCGTTCACTCCCGCTAGTTTAATCCCGTCTTCTCCCGAACGATGATCCCTAGGGAAGCATAGATGGTGGTAAATCCCGTCAAAAAGTATGCTCTATCATTGTGGAAATTTTCAATCCTGTAGCTTTTCGCGTTTCCGTACACTGGGCGAAAAAGTAAAGTTTACAATGTTGGAAATCGTAAAATATCGGAAACGCGAAAAGCTATAGGGTTTAAACTTTAAACAATGATAGAGCGTATTTTTTGACTGGTTTTGCAATGCTTGCGTTTCCCTCGGGAACATCATTTGGCAGAAAAGGGGAATAAACGGGCGGGGGTGAACGGCGCCCTCTGGCGACCGCGTCAAAACAGTTTACGAGGCGGATA
>JARJDQ010013030.1:0-11603 GCA_030264215.1 Geostiba sp. GC000077 | reverse complement strand
TTCGTCCTTCACACTGTACTCGGCGTTCGGTGGCGGCACGTAGTACTCTACTACACACTCTCGCACCCAAAGGGTGTGGGTTTGGTGTAAATTGTAAAAGGAAACTCGGGATGTTCTATCTGCGGCGCTTGCCATCTCGCCGCTTTTGCACTCACTGCACGCCAAACACCACCGCGGGTTAATTAACACACCTGAATGGTCGCATCATTATCGAGTATTAGCGCTTAATGCTCCGGTCCCCGCGGTGTTGTATTTAACATTGCTGAAACGGAAACAAATGCCGCCGTCGTGCTGCGCTGAAAACAACAGCTTTTTTTTGGCAGTTGATGTTGTTGATTGCTTTGTGCAACGGACATCAACGGTTGGCATTCTTTTTGCCATCTCTGTGCAATTACTTAAAGACGACTCAGGATGACACCCACTCTCCACTCGTGTTTTGCAATTAATGAAAATGAAAGCCTCTCGATGCGCGCTTTTGCGCTCCGCTAAATCGTTCTAAACCAAAACACAAAAGCTCCCACTCGCGCAAAACAGCAAACACCGGTTTATTCAATTTATTTTTTCGCACTCTGCTCCCTGCTGCATTTGCATTCATGCCCGGGCGTGGGCGATCGCAAAACAATGGCAACAAAACGCTTTTGTGCGGTGCGCGTTTAATTCATTCGCGCCCGCCGCTGCTGCCGCCGCCACTTTTTTTTTTCCGCACCAGCCCGATAAAATGCTAAATATTTCATCATTTTCATGATTGCCCGCTCTCGCTTGTCTCTCGCCTCTCGGATTTTTAAATGGGTTAAATATTGCAGCGCTTTTTTGCTCCGCTGCGGAAATCGATTTGCGGTGGGCGGGGGCGCGCCGAGGGCCGAAAAAGCGCGTAATGGAAACCTGCCCCGAAACCAAACAACTCGCCCAGCGAGCTCGGGGGAGGAAAATTGGAGGATTACAACCGACACCAACATTCATGAGCGAGCGCGCGCTCCGCGTGCACATACACACATACACTTTAAATTTAATAATAGCGCAACGCAGGAATTACCACGCAAACATATTAGCGACGTTTTGAATAACATGAATACTCAATTTAACAGCCAGGACTCGCCGACAAATATGTAATCAGCTGAGCGGTCAGCATGTGAGTGTGCCATTTTAAATTGAAACCAGTCATCGCAAAAAAGGTGTTCAAATTATATGCCTGCTGATTCCAAACATGCATTTGCGCTGTTGTCGTATTATTTGAATGTTAACATTGTTTTATTATGTTATTATATGATAATGAATTGGCTGCGTCTGGCGATGATGTTTAGCTTCGTATAACATGTTATTTTCCCCCTCCTTCAATTGTTTATGTGTGTGTTTGTTTAACATTTGATGTGATGACATGCTAAAGTTGCGAATTTGTTGTTTGCAGGACACGAACGATGTGTGCGTGGGAACGAGTGTGGGTACGATCACCGAGCCCGATTGTCTCGGCCCGTGCGAGCCCGGCACGAGCGTCACACTCGAGGGCATCGTATGGCACGAGACGGAGGGCGGCGTGCTCGTCGTCAATGTCACGTGGCGGGGCAAGACCTACGTCGGCACGCTACTCGACTGTACCCGCCACGATTGGGCACCTCCAAGGTATGTCCCAATCTCACTGATGCTGATTAAGTGTAAGCGTTAATTTGTTGGTGTTATTTGTTGTGCAGATTCTGTGATTCACCTACAAGTGACTTAGACACACGCACCCCCAAGGGTCGAGGCAAGCGTGGCCGGTCAGCGGCGGGCGCGGCGCCCAGCACCGACCTCAGCAACTTCACGGAGACGCGGTCGTCCGTGCACAGCAAGCTGCGGAATGGCGGCTCGGTGAAGGGGCGGCGTGGCGCTGCCAACGGGTCCGCGCCCCCCACGGCGCCGTCGTCGCCAACGCCCTTCATCCCGCCGCGTCCGGAGCCCTCGAACAAGCGCAAGAGCCGCGCCGGCGAGGATGAGCCGCCCGTGCCAGTCACCGGCAAGAAGAGCAAAGTGGGTCCCTCAACGACGAACGCCATTCCCGCCACGCCGCCGACTGGCACGTGCTCCTCTCCGCCCCCATCCCCCGTACTGCTGGAGTGCCCCGAACCGAACTGCTCCAAGAAGTACAAGCACATCAACGGCTTGAAGTACCATCAGTCGCATGCGCATAATGCCGGCGACGATGAGGACGCCAAGGATGTGACGTCGATGTCCGAGAACGACGAGAGTAACATCGATGCGCCCAGTCCTGTAACGCCGGTGAAATCGCCCGAGAAGAGTCTGGATAGTCCGCTGACGCCGCTGAAGAAGGAGCCGGTAGAAGTGCCATCCATCTTGCGCGGTCTGGATGTACCCAGCAGTCAGCCGAACACGCCGCGCAGCACACCACCATCGCCAGTCACGCCGCAAAGTGATCTCGTGCCTGCGGGCTCGCCGAGCATACCCATCCCCGAGGCGAAGAGCGTCGTCAAGCCGGGCGTGCTGCGCTACACTGCCAACGAAGAGTTCCCCGTCGGAGTGTTCTCCGGCAAGCCGCAAACCCCCAGCGCCGCCTGCCCCGCGAAACCCGAAGAGAGTGCACCGCCGCCGCCGGCGAACGTCGCGCCGCTGTTCAAACCGCAGGAGCAAATAACGACGTCGTCGCAGCCGTCGTCGTTTGCCAACCAACTGCAGGCGCAACAACCGACGTTCTCGCAACCGCCCACGCTGCTCATTCCGACGCAGAACGCCAATAGCACGTCGTCGATACCCTCGCCCTCGCAGAGTCCTAAGCCCAGTGCGGTGGGGCAGTTCAAAGTCAAGCCCACCGCTGCGCTCATGCCCGAGGACAAGAACAAGACGCCCATTAAACCCGCGCTGCCGGCGTCGTTCAAGAAGAAGAACCGCAAGTCGCCAGCCGGCAGTCCTAATCCCCCGACGCAGAACGAGACGCCTGTTTTTGGCGGCATGGAGCAACCGCAGACCGGCAGGGATGAGGTGCAGAGTCCTGCCTACTCGGACATCTCAGACGATGGCGCGCCTGTCCTCGACACCGAGGACAAGAGCAAGTCGGACAAGAAGACTGATAATGCACCACCAATGCCACACATGCAACAGGCATACGCAAGTAAGTGTCGTTAATCGTTAAATGAGCAAGTTTCTAAACTAATACTAGCTAGGAAACTAAGGAAACTTTAAATTTAACTAAAATTCTATACGCAGTAGTTTAATGTTGAAGGAGAGAAAGAGTGATTGCTTTCACCGAGCGATTATGATTCATTGAAACGCAGTTGAATTTCGCACGTGATACATCATAGTTACATCTTGCCAGTTTAAATTGATTGGATAACATATTTAAATCCTTTTTCCGTAAGTAAAAGATCTTCTGATCAACTTTCTATCAATACTGAAACGAATGACACGAAATTCTCATGCGCTTTGTAATCGCTCAAAATAAATATTGACTACACATAAATCACGAAACCCTTGAAAAAGCTACAATAGTGTTTATTTTCATTAAAAACCCACAAAAAAATACAAATTACTGCGTTTAGCGTTTAGGGTGAGCTGGCGCGTTGTAACTATACTTCTGTCATTGTTCTGTACACTGACAGAAGTGGACTCTAAACAATGACAGAATCTATAACCTCAATCGGACAGGTTACGCTGAACCGACTATACTTAAAGGGGTTTGGTAGAAGGATTCTAGGAAATTTCCCAAATCCAACTATGCGTTGTTATTATGTTAGAATGTACTCATATACCAGTTTTAAACCAAAACTAATTTTTATAAAAGAATAAAAGAGTAGGTATTATATACTTTGGAATTTAGGTCACAGAATATTGTGTTATTCCTGCAAATACTGATAAATTTGAGGGTTGTACATTTGCGACATCGAAATTTAAGATTTGTGGATTATCTACTCATGGCGCGATTCTTTGCTAAATTCTGTGTAGAGATCTATCTTCATGACGATATGGACCATTAAGTTTAAATTAGAATTAGTTTTAATTCAATTGTGTGCATTTCAGGTATGTATCATCTCTATGGGCAACCATCGTACTTGGTGCCGTCGGTGCAACCACAACAGCAACCGCAAGACGCGACCAAGCCGAAGGAGGTCGAGAAGATTGGCGAAAAGCCACCTGAGAAGGAGATCAAGAAAGAGAACGCCGACTACCAGCAGAAAGTACTGCCACAACACTATTACCCTCCGTACAGCTACATGCCGCAGCAGGGCTACGCGTACAACATGGACACGCAGTTCGCTCCGGTGCCCGTGATGCCTGAGGAGAAGATCAAAGAGGAGCGCGTCAAGGAGAACCAGAGTCCGATCGATCAGTCCGTCAAGCCAAGCAATCCGCCGATTCCCAATCCGATTCAAGTGCCCACGCCCGGCAAAGTCAAAAACGATCAAGCGAACAAAGCCAACCACACCCAGCAACAGCCACCGCCATCGCCACATCAGACCAATCATCTGCGACCGCAGAATAATCAAGTGTTCATCGATACAGACCATCAAAAGAATGAGAACCATCAGATACTGAAGGAGAGCATTGAGATGAAGAATCAAATGTCCTCGTACGGGTATTCGCGGCCGAATCCGCAGCATCATAGTCAGCGCGAGCAGGATATGCGACGGTATTATATGTTTGATCAGCATCGGAAGGAGCAGCCCTCTGAGAAGAGCTCCACTACGGGCACGTCCAACAAAGCACCACCACAGTCACCAAGTTTGAAGCATTCTTCCAAGGATAATATCAAGTCCGAGGATAAGAAGGAGAAGGAGGTGAAACAGGAGGGTGTGAAACCAACGATGGAGACCCAAGGTATGTTCTTGGTAATTTAATTTCAGGGATTTTTTGCTTATTTTATTGGTATTGTAGGTCCACCACCGCCGCCAACGTCGCAGCAATACTACATACATCCCGGCTACATGCAATCTCCGCATTATGGCGCGCTGCACTTTGACCCCAACCACCCAATGTATCGCGGCATCATGGTGCCGGGCCCCTACAGCGGCAGTCCCTACTTCAACACGCAAATACCGCGGTATCACGGCCCCGAGGATCTCTCTCGCGCGCAACCGCCCACCAAGGCACTGGACATGTTGCAGCACCATGCGCAGTACTACTCCTCGCACAAAATCCACGAGTTGCAGGAGCGCGCGATCAAATCGCCCACGCCGAAGACGTCGGTCGCCTCCAGCAGCCCGTCGGCGGCGCCGTTGAGCAGCGCGCCCTCCAACCAGATTGTGCCGCAGCCCTTGACGACGCAGGCGAACATGCAGCCCGGCGGGCCGAACCAACCGCCAGGCGGCAAGCAGACCCCCGCCGACGGCGGCAAGGACAGCCGCAGCCCGCCGCCGCAGCGCCACGTGCACACGCACCATCACACGCACGTCGGCCTCGGCTATCCGATGTATCCAGCGCCATACGGTGGTAAGTCTCGCTTCCGCGCCCCCCATGCGAAATCGAATCATGACATGACCATGCGATGGATGTGAACGTTGTGCATTCAATTTCGGCGTTTTTCTCTTTAATTTCCAGCTGCTGTTTTAGCAAGCCAACAAGCGGCCGTCACGATGATCAATTCCTACCCGCCCAAATGAGACGTAAAGTGAGGGGGCAAGCCGCCCCGCAGGACTACGCACACAGCCAGCCGGCGGGCACCCGTGGGGCAGCCCAACCCCAGGCGGAGGGACACCGCCGCCGCCACCGCGACAAAGACTCAGTAACAAGCATTCCAATAGTATGTGTGTTTAAATAGTGCGCACCGGAAAGGATACAGTGAAACAAACCGGAACAACGAGTGTACCTGTACCTGTGCTCTGAGTGTGATGAACTACGGCGCGGAGAGCCAGCGAGTGCAAATGGGACTTAAGCGCTTCTTTGTCTCTTTCTCTCTAATCTTTAATCTAACTGTTAACGTTCATAATCGGCCCCACTCCCTCCCCCAATAATTTCGTTCCCCATATGACACGGACGGATGGTGTGCTTAAACAGAACTAAGTGAAATGAGTGGTGGAGCAATGGGCAGGACCGGCGGAGGTGAAGTGGTAAACGCAACAGGCACTCGATTGTTTTCTAGATTAATGTAACGTTGCAATTATGGCATCCCTCCCGCCAACACACACATACACGCAAACAAACAATGCTCCCCAATTCCCCCAAAAAGAAGGCCCCTCCCCCCTCTTTTCCAGTAATGCGCTGTATTATTTTTTAATGTAAATAGTGTAAAGACGAGAGAGTCTTTCTAGATGATGATTCGTATTGTAGACTGAAGATATTGTAATAAATATGAAACAAAACTTGGCAAAAATGCAAGCAAAAATCACTAGCGGATGGAACGTTATTAGTGTATTTTTAAAAGGCAGAAAAAAAAAGGCAAACATGATCATGATCGGTTTGATGACTATTTTTAATTTCTTTTTTATTAAGATGCTCTATATATATATTATACATATATAAAATTAGTTACGTCCGATGGATTTTTAAACAAACACGATACGTTTCCAGTTCATTTGTTTTATAAAAGAGAAACTTCACGCCGTTAATGTTGTTCATTAGCGTCGCGCGCCGAAAACAGATTCGTTTTCATGCAAACAAGAGTAAAACGCAATTCGTTACAACTGTCTCAGTTTTATTGAGACGTGTCTGACGAATAGTATATTTGTATAATTATTCTTAATTAAAACAAACAAAAAAAAAAGACCGATGGGCCGAGCGCCGAACATTGGAATGGTGTTGCAAATCGATAACAAGATGATGTTTTTACTTAAAACTTATTATTGCAGTCTGTACAAGTATGGAAACACGTTGCCGAGCTCAGCTGTTTTTAAATTATATCTCTTACCACAACAATAGCATCCGAAAAGAAAATTGCGACTATTTATTATGACATGGATTGATTTAATGCGAAACCAATAAAACACACCTCATACAATACACGAAACAAGAAAACTTTATGAATAAAACAAATTCAAACTCTAAAAAGAAAATACAGATAAACTTATTGTACAGGCTCCAAACAGCTTTAATGTAAAATTGCTTAATAAAAGTAATCAAAGTCCAATAATATGAAGCCAACCAGTGTATGACATCTAGGTGACTTTTAGATATCGTTTGAACATTGTTTATTTGATATTTTCACATGAAAATCGGGAGTTTTTTCATGTTTTACCAGGCCGCAACGGTTAGCTGTAAATTGGGTTGCCTGTAGTCGCAGATAATTCAAATTCTTTCATTTCATTTTTATGGTATGAACTCGATGCACATGATGAAGTAAACTATGAAATATATGATTAATGCAAGACGATCCAACAGCTTGGCGACGACAAGCCAATCGTTATTGACTGAGGACGTTGTTTGAACGTTTTCTATTATGTTGCGTCCATCATCATCTCCTAAACGCTCTGCAACTTCCTGAAAATTGGTTTGGGCATTAAAGTGTGTTCAAATATATTAGGAGTTATAACACGACAAAATAAGATTTTATCACATACAAATTCACGAGCAAATAGGAACTCAACACCACAAAAGTCATGCCGAGTCACTTTTTTTGTCGGGTTGACTACGTATTTTGTATTTGTTCCGACAAGGAACAAGGAGTATTGCCAACCAAAAATATGCATTTGTTTTTAATTTAAAATACGGTAAGTACAGTTCTAATTTTCCAGCCTTAAATGTTGGATTGACTTTCAATTCTGTGTAATCATTCAGTCGAATTAGCATCTAATACCTGTTGCTTTGATGTGACATCATCACTTAATTCGACAATGCGGTAGGTGCGCTATACTCACAGTACCTTACATAATACTAGATGTTTCGGGTAAAGTACGGGGCTATACACTACTCAATGCGAAAGGTAAAACCAATTTTGTTATAAACAAGTAATGTCACGTTAAATATGACTAGGACTGCTCTTCCAACGTAGAAACAATATTGACAATTTTTTAAATTTAAATGTTGTTTAACAACGTAAAAGGGTTTACATTTTCGCATTCGCCATTCTCATTGATATCAACTTTACACCGGTCTATTCTATTGAATAAATAAATAAATATATTTTACCTTGAGACTACCATCAAACATGAAAATCAGTTGCACTGCGCGATTGTTCATTGCGAAACCAGTAGCCGTAGCAATTAGACGAGGAGTCTCCATCTTGCACTGAATCAATTTCCGCAGAATCGTATTCAACACAAGCAGAAATGTTGTTAATAATAACGAATCCCGTGTGAAAGTCACTGCAAACAATATTTTAACAACGATAAATACTTTACTTCCATTGACCTGATCGCCATTCTGTTTACTTATCAGTGGTGATTCTGGTCCAGAAATCGGGAGCGACCATGCATAAAACTGAGAGTAGAACACATGCACGATAATATTCGAAACAATCATGAGTGTTCTCTCCTGTCCTTTGACCTCCATGAAGAATGAGACGAACGTCATCACGAACATTGCTATTTTGTAGAAAATAAATTTGATTAAAAAGAGTTCAAATTGATGGTCTACAATTTGTCTTACTAATCGCCGGTACAATAGCCACGCAGACAAGAATACCCGACTGTCGTTCAATCTCAAACGTGTATTGCAAATACGGGAAAGTCGTGTTCGGACAGCAGTCGTATTTTGCGGAAATGATCGTCATGTTTACCGAGTTGAGCTTAAACCCGCCAACGTCGGTGAAGTCCGACAAACTGATCGCAAGCTTTGCCGGCATGATGTTTACGTCTTCGCCCTCGTGTATCCACGAGCCGATGATCATCATGCAGGTTTGCTTATCAAAGGGGAAGTATTTCAGATTTGGTTTACAGAGAATTTCATGATTGTTTGGGGACACACAGGAGATTTGGCCGTTGTGTTTTAGAATGCAATGGTCCGTGTCCATAATGTTGGCGCTTCCAGACTGTTCCACGCTTGAAATTACAAAGCAAATCAATATTTGTGTACCTACTTATGGCTAATCGAAGTTGTTACCGATTGTAAACTGATAAATCTGGATTCCAAAGACTATCAGCGCGTACGACGAGATTTTTAATGTTATCATGATCTTCCGGTTTCCATTCCAGAATTCCATCCACCCACGTCATTGTAGCCCAGAAGTTTACCGCCAGTGCGGAGGTGTGTTCATCCTAAAAATAATAATATAAAAATACCAAACGTTGTGATAAAAGGGCCTAGAGCAGTTTTACATGGTTTAGTTTTTCGACCAATTTCTTGAATTAATTTCTTGGTGACCAACAATCGTTACTAAGTCTACAATTCTTAGGTACCATAGTACCCAAGAAATGAATCAAGAAATTGGCTGGAAAAATGTACTGTGTAAGTTGGCTCTTAATTTAATTGTTTTAACTTACATATTCAATGTTTTTCAACAAAATTTGCAAAGTAACATTGATTGCGACTAAGTGGTCCACGACAGGTCGTTCCATTGAATCATAGTTGCAGAAAACCTTCTCTCTCAGCTTGACTTTCTTCTGAGATTTCTTTTCACAAGGACTTTCTGCGGCATTTCTTACCGCAGAAATACACAATAAGAAAAGTCCCAACAAACCCGCACTAAACATGTTTCCTACTTTGTGTAAACTTTGCTTTTAAAAACTAAAGTAGTTTGTGAATCAGAAAACAATTGATCGCGACGTATTGCATCGACCCGACTGAACCAAATCGAAGTTTTGAAATGTGCGTTGCTGCAAGTACGCCTCTCATATTCAATTACATTTTTTCACAATCTGTTGTCCGCATTGTAATAAATATGCCCGGTACGTGATGAATACCTCGACGAACGACACAGCACCGCTCACGGTATTGCGAGGATGGCGATGGCGATTCATTCGACGGGATTGTACAATAATTATAATGGCATGCTGTTATTTCTCGGTTACATAAACATGTGCGGTGTGCTATCGGTGTATCAGTGTGCCAACAGCAGTCGATCACCTGAACAAAATGTACAGAACAGAAGTAATACATTGTATGTACAGCGCATTAAGAAGTGAAAATTCAATGTATGACCTCTATGAGGTACTTCCCTACCTCCTATTCAGTGATTATAACATACCAAGTAATGAAGACCTCGGACCTGAAGTATATGTATTTGAACTTTTTTGCCAACGCAAGTCAAAAGTTATTGGTGCTAATTGTTCTTCATATGTGAAGATATTCTCCTTAGGCTCTTTCCGCTTTTAAAGAAAGTGTAATTTGCTAATTTGGGGTTTGCGTGTTTAACTGTTTGTTTGACTTATGTAAGGTTAACAAAAATAGTTTCTGCTTAATGGGATATATTTCTAAGGTGTAATTAGTCGTATTTAATAGCAGATATAGAAAGACGACTTTAAAACACTATGCTTACTTTTTTTAAATTTTTGATTGGACCCAATTTGACTCCACAATTTCAGTTTAAAGTCTCTGACCCTTGTTCGTCACTTTTGTGAATGTGTCGCGTAATCAAATGTGTGTGTTAATGTGTGTAATCAACGCTCACATAGACACAACACATTCGCAAAAGTGACGTCATAGCGTTTCAACTTTAAACTGAAATTGCAGAGGCATTCTGGACCCAATCGAGAAATTAAAAAATATAGGTTGGGTATTTCATATTATCTTTAAATGTATGCAATAAAACAAAAGAGTCCATTAGCACAAGTCCACTAGTTTTGTATGAGTTTAAAATTAATTCTCAGCCTTTATTGGCATTATTTAACAAAAAACTTTTTGCGTGTTTATGCATGTTAACAACGTCATTATCTAATTGAAGGTGATTTAAAAATAATGGTTATAATGTTTAAAACATGCATATTTTACGGATGATTGGTATTGCGATATGGATAGGAATAAACTGCTATATCAAAAAAATGCATTTTGCTCTATAGAAAGTTGGAATTGCTATATTATGATAAAATTCGAAATGCTATATGAAAAATCAATAAATGATATATAAGAATAAGCAAAATGCTATATGAATAATCCAAATTTGCTATATGAAATAATATGGTTTTGCTATACATACATATATAAAAAATAATTTTGCTATATATGATCTGCAATAGACCAGAGGGGTTGATGGACCAGGGGCGTCCGTCCTCTCCCGAAGGGGGAGGGGGGCCACTGGAAATAACCCTCCCACGGGGAGCCACGGGGGTTTTTGGACCAGGGGGGTTGATAGTGCAGGGGGGCATGATACGCCAATGGAATTTGTTCATTTCATATAGCGTTTATTCGTTTCATATAGCGTTTATTTTTTCATATAGCGTTTATTGGTTTCATATAGCGTTTACCGATATTGTGATGTTCTAGACTTCGGTTGATGTTGATAGTTTGAGGTTTATTTACAGACTGGTTTAACTTGCATTTTTGCCTTTTACATTGCTTATCAAAGACCTACTCATGCGCATTGGGTTACATGGTTCACCTACTCGCGCCCGGCCCTAATCGCTCCCGGCCCGGCGCCGACTGCGTCGCAGCCACCGGATTTCGTACTTATATTTCCGATTTGCGACCAAGCTCATCAAGAAATACAAGTTGTGCCATCTTTGGGAAAATATTCGAACTAAAATTTTCCCATTTTTAACGAACAACAAAAATAAATTTGAAATCTATTTTTCAACAATAAGTTCCATTAGTGA
>JARJDQ010013013.1:0-14176 GCA_030264215.1 Geostiba sp. GC000077 | reverse complement strand
TATGCCACATAACAATAGCATATCACAATAAGGACAAGCAATGCGGGTAAAATGCGCGAATGTATGCCGCGAATGTCAGGCGATGTGGAATGAAGAGAGATTCCTTAATTTTGAGAATAAACACGCCCCGAGTACTCACATTGCATTAACGATTGTGCTGAATTATATGACTTCATCAAGTGGAATTCAGGCTTGGAAGTAGAAGGCATAACTTAAAATTATGGAATCTTTTTATAGAGAACGCAAAAACTCAAAAGATTTCCTTAACCAAAAGGCCTATATGCATTCCTATACTATACAAAGTAACGAATATTATTGTATTCCTATCGTAAGTCGGTTATATATTGAGTGGGGTTGTGGTGCACGATTTGAAGGAGTGATTCTCCGATATTATTCAATGCAGAATGTGAAATCCATGTGTGAATAGCATTTGCCATTGCCTTGTTGTCTAATAAATGCTTCTTCGTAGATTACTCAAATCGCCAAAGAAACTACTAATCTTCGCTGGATGTGCTGACCGCTAAGCATCCTACCGACTGTGCCAATTATATATTCCTCCCAAACGTGTAATAATGTAATAATTTAATTTTAGTCCGTTGCGTGCGCTCTTCTTTGTTATTTGTTTGTAAATGCACAAGGTATTGAATGCGTCTAAAAAGCATCGTTGTTCCTTTGCTATTTCTTTATTCGAGTTACCCTTGGCGCGGTTTTTTTAAATTTTTGGAAATTACTTGTAAAATACCGCTTTCCCCACCCTGTAAACACACCAAGGCCATTTATTAATTACAATTTTTGTATTCCACCGTAGACAATGGTACGATTAATTATTAACTTACAAAATGTTCCGCAGCAATATTCTGTTCATTCTGGTCAAAAGTGTTGGCACTGTTGACTGCCTCTGAGGATTTGCTGGTTGTGGTTGTATGACTTGAATAATTACAACCGCGGTTCGCAATGCGGACTTTCACACTTGCTTTTTGTTTGTTTATATTATATTTGCTCTCGGTCAATGCCACTGTTAGCTTAGGGTGACCCATAAAAATTTAAAAACATTAAAAAGCGAATTCCTTGCAATAATCTGTATCTAATCTACCCTTCAAAATGTCCAAGGCAAATTTCAATTTCAAGTTTCAAGCGACGAATTGACTCACTGAAAGCAATGAAACTTCAAAGGGTTTGTTAAGAGAACGCGGTGAAAGCTACAGAGTGACTGTGTTAGTTCAATTATACTACGAGTGCAGAAGGCAATTTTCAATGGAAAACAATTACGTTTTATCAGTTTATATTCCTGTGCGTAAAACTTAAAAATCCTTTTAGGGAAATGGATTTACATTTTCCAGGCGACCGTCATTGTGCTTGATTTTATTTCGCTTCGTTTTGGTTTAATAAAAAAATACACCTTTTATTGTGCCCAACGCATGCGGATTGTGCACGCCTTTTAGGACTTCTTCCTACCTGTTTGGTTTATGTCTATATCAAAATGGGGTCGTTTTAATCCGGCCGTGCCGTTCTTATTTTTTGTTACTTTTCCCTACGTTCACGTTTCTAGTTCTTTCTCCATTTCTTCGGCTACTTTCTGAAAACCATTAAAAAATTTTACGATTGTTGTAAATGTAACAAAATTTATTACCAACGCCTTGCGCTTTTCCACATTGGCATCCAGCCACCTCGCAGCTTCCATACTCGTTCTCCCCCAGCACAGCAACTTTTTGCAACTCAGAAACGCTTAACAGCAACACCCCAGACGATGTCAGCGTCGAAATATAGTGTTACTTCTCCATAAACCTATAGTCGGAGGCTCCAAGCGTAAAATATTTCATCAACTCTTAATTCCTTTTCGTCAAAATGTTGCGGCGTTGCCAATGTAGTATTCATCGAACAGTATGAATGTGCCAGCCGAAAAACGGGTGCTTGCCAATTATCAACGAACGAACGAGCGAGCGGGGTGAAAACGGAGCGATGAGTGGCAGTTGAGTGCGGTGGTATAAAGTAGCCGAACGTGTGCGGCTTATTGATGATATTGGATTTTGAAATTTAACGATAACACGTTTGGTGCGCTTTGATCTCACCGTGTTCGGGGCTCATTTCATTGTGCACGAATGGGGATTTCGAACTCTCCAATCGTCCGAGACTGGTTTTATCGACGCTTGGTGAGTTTCGATTCAGACTGTTTGCGCATTTGTTCCTATAATTTGCCAAACCAATCGAGAACTTGGATATCATTTATCATTTCATTTAAAGTAATGACCTTTCAAATTACACGGCAACTACCATACAAGTTCAAAACATTTAGGGACAAAATATGAAAATAAAATAGTTTGTTGCGAAATTATATATAGAAGTCTATAAGATTAAATAAATATATAGTCTGTTCTATATTTTATGTGGAGACCACTCTTTTCACACGCCTCTACCCTTCGAATAGAGAATAGAGTATAGCTTGCTAAAGTATGTTGTTGCACTCAGTTAAGTAACAGGGTTTACGCTGAGGATGTTGCGGAAAAGTATAAATTGCACGTGATACAAGAACACATTAAACGTAAGTATCAAGACGATCTTATGTTTCGTCTTGCGAAAGTTTTTGTTCAGTTGTTGTTACTCCTATCCTAGTTCACTCTTATGTTGCGATACCTCCATTATTTCACACAAGCGATAAAAAAAAACGCTTCAAAATACTAATTTCATTTAATAATCGAATCGATTTTCAATTTAGCGTGCGCAAGTTGGGTTAAATAATTAATGTCAGTCAGTCATTTAGTCTGTAGCTATTGTGTTACGCTTACCATATTTGTTCAGCCATGAGTTTTGCTCATAATTGTTTTATGATGTTATATCAAATCAATCATGCAGAAAAGAACCATTATCCGACATAAAATGCGCATAAAATCCCGTATTGAGGGTGTTTAGGTTTATTATTTGCCATACAAACACATATGCACACACAAAATTTAATATTTACGAACCATACTTATAAAATTTTATTCGATTTGCGTACACTTGTATATAGCACGGAGGAAATCCGTCTGATATAGAACATACTTTTCGCAAATACATTCGCAGCGCAATGAATATGCATGCTCAAAATTTCGGTGCTCTTGAAGTGCACATATTTTTCTGTGCCAGCACGCTTATTGAAATATGTATAAAAACTCATATCAAAGCAATCAGCTTGCAAAGAAGTGTGTTTCGTAGGCATGCCGTGAGCGAGTTTATACATACAAACTTACTCTTCGTCACTGGTGTATTCATGTCTGGCGATTTGCGCCCCTGCTCAGGGAGTTCTGCTGAGGGAAAGAATGTTTACTTGCTCTGCAGTCCATGAAGACTTTTGGGCAAGTATGTATAGTCCGATGTTTGCCATCGCAGGATGATTCCTTAGCGCATCTCTCGTCTCTCAATCATTCACTGTGCGGAAGCATATTTTTCGTTTTTGTGCTCCATTTCATAGCAGTGTTTTCAATTATAAATCGGTTAACTATTTAAGTAAATGCAAATGCAATTTTTTTACACTTCATATTATTAAAAATGTTTCATATGTGATATGTGTATTATAATTGTTATTGAATCATCAAATATATTTCAATTTATTATTATTATTATAGTATTATAAGACTATTAAATAAGCAGTTGAATTTCGTGCAATGTACCGAAACAAGGATACAAATACGATTTCAGATTTAGATTGACAGGACTAGGATGTAACCTTTGAAATCAGAAATCAAGCACGAAATTCAATTGCGGTTCAATCATTTATGATCGCGCTATAGAATAATAGTAGTTTGTATAGCTATGGTGGAACTATGAAACTATTGTATATCTATGCATTGAGATTTGCAATACTGGAATACTGGACACAATTCCGCACAATTGCTCCAATCATAAGTTTATTCCTAAACTAATATTTCTTGTTTGCATTATTGTTGCAGAGTCCGTGTTGAATACTACGTGAACGAGAATACATTCAAGGAGCGTCTACAGTTATATTTTATAAAAAACCAGAGAAGTAGTGAGTGAACTTTACATTAATCTTATTTATAGAATTACGCCAAGAGAAATAGGTGGATCTAATTCGCACAAAGACGGGATTTATATTTATTAGTTTGTTATTGGTATCTTTTTGACATACTAAAATTGTACAAAAATCTTTGTTTCCAAATCAGTTTTTTCGTGTCTGGAATTTCCAATGGAGAAACTCAGTCAGTCCCGGCGCCTCCACGAACATTTTACAGGCGTGTTTTTGGTGGTAGATTATTTTTTAAACATTTTAACATTTTGAAAATATAATAGAATCGATGGAAAGGGCATGAAATTAGCTAACTTTTCACGCAGAAAATGTTATTGCGCCATAGTGTTAATTTATGACTTATGAAAAAACATTGGCTAGGTCTCGATTTGATACTCAACTCTATTGATCTTTCGTGTCTTTCGTGTTTGTGGAGGCGCCGGGAGAAGATTGAGTCAATTAAGTTGACACTTCGTGCCAGGAGAAACGCATTTTGCATACTCAGATTTTTCGGGACTTTTATACATACCGAGCTATCAAATATGATTGAAGCCATTTATATTTCCCGCTGTGATTTTGACATCCGAAGAAAGGATGTATTCCAATGTAATTTGAAGAGGATGTAACACAGAAATTAGGCTAATTCAAATGGCTACAATAGTTTCTTTTATGGTGCTGTAGTCAATAATTTAAAAAATAATTTTCTATTTTCAATGAGCAATAACTTATAAACTTAGATAATTGTGAAATAAAATTTTCATCGTGGTAAGTTGCCAAATTTTATGATGCTTTATGATGCTATTGCATGTACAAAATATTAAGAAATTCATTACGTAATCAACAAATGTATCACCAGAAACACATGCGTAAAATGAAAATATTCGTGGAGGCGCCGGGAGACGAATGTATCTCGATTTGAGACATCTGCAAAAAAAAACATTTTGCATGCTCAGATTTTTCTATACTTTTAGTATGTCAAAAATATGACATCAATGGACTTAAAAATGCAAACCCAGTCTTCCACATAAAAAAAAAACTATTTATTTTTTATACATATAGCTTTATACGTATAGCTCCACAATTAATTTTGCCTTCACTTGAAGTAACTATGGGTAAAAATAATTATTGTTTAATGGATTGCATACCGTAAAGCCTATGTTTATCACCTAAAACCAACCCGGTATACACACATTCAAATTTTGCCCAGATAAGTCCTACATCTCATGATTTTTTCGTAATATTAAAAAATGCGCAATTTACTCAATTTTACAACAAATCAGCATACAACATGCAAACTACTTGCATAGGAAAAACGATTAAACGAAATTTTACACTCCACACGAATTTGCACCCGCATTACGAGTACCATTGCCCTAAGCGCTGTATTTAATACATTTCTTTTCCACAATCCACATATTTGCTCCAGCTTTAACACGATATAGCTTGGTATATAGCGAGCTTTATTTCTGCATAATGATCGCAATGCGTCAAAGACTTAGGGTGAATATAAAAATCCGTCGACCTTTGAGATGCCATTTTTTCCGCATATATTGTACTCGTCCTAGTAGACAAGTAGACTGCCCTAATAATGTGGATAATAGTACAACAAAACGGTGGAGCTCAAAGTGACAAAGTGACACAATGTTTTTACACCCAAGGCGGCAATTAACATTTATAATCCCATTAGCATATTTTCTTTTGTCACAAACTTTTTAGCATTAAACGAACAATCAAATCATTTGTTCTACTTTACGGGTGACATTTTTTCTCTGCCGGTGGAATTGTTATTAATTGAGTGCGCAAAATATGAGAGACAAGTTGACATCTTGCGGATGTAGAAAGTTGAACAATATAAAGACTTATTTTGCTTTGTGTTCCTTGCAGGTTTACGGATACGAATTGCAAACCTAATATTCAAATTGTTAACATGCGTCCTATATATAATACGCGTCGTCACCGACCTGGATCCGACGTACGCAGCCTGGTAAGTGTGCTTTTATCTCACCTCGTTTGCTCTCACATTAGCTAGCATGATCGAATGCACTATCTGACCTCGACATACAATCCACAAAAAAAAAACGTATCTTCCCAGCCACTAGTGCGGTATTATATCCCACAGTTAAAGTGATGCTTAATCCTACCTTCTTCACTATCGTGCTTAAGACACTCCTGTTTCGTATTACACTTTTATAATAGTTTATTTTTCTCTCGACGCTAACATGATTTATTGTTAATTCGCTTTTCTTGTCATATTTCCATTTTAAAGCTATGGTTGCATACCAGGAAACAAATCGGAATACATACTATCAGCCAACCTGACAGAGGAGAAGTTTCAAGAAAACCCTATCATCAATTGGGACGCCATCATCTACGTCAACCGCCCGCTGGAGCTCTGGATCGTGCAAGTTCTACTGGCGATCGTCAGTCTGACCGAGGCGCTGCTACTGGCGTATTTGGGTTACAAGGTGATGCTAATTCTATTTATCCTTACATTACGATATTAAAGGCGCTCATACGCGTCCATTAATCAAGTCTGCAAGGGCTCTCGGTGCTGTTGCCATGCTCGAGTTTTCCATCTCTGCGTCAACTCTGGCCTTTCTTGGCGAGCTGATGCTTAAAGGTGGCCAGCCGGTCTGTCATTGAAGTATCTTGCATCCCTAAACATCAAATGACGCAAGGAGAAAACCCAGGCGCCAAAGCTGAAATGAGAGCACTCCTTTCTTATCAAGACTTATACCAGAGATAGTCTGGTTGATAATCATTTTAATCAATTCCAGTCGTGCTTCAAATGCAAATTAGTCTTTTATTTCAAATTTGCCAGCGGCCTGTGGTTAAAAATATCATCCCGAAAATTGATTTTTTATTCGGTCAGCTAGCTGCGATTCCTGCTGTACGAATAACGCAGGAAGCATGATGCTCTCCTGTCATGTCGGTCTTTTCCTCCCACCTTGACCTCTGACATTTTCCAGAGTTTCGTTTCAAATTCAATACGACCAGGTTACTATAGTGTATAGTGAGTGCTTGCACCGGGATTTCAACCCAATTTTCTGAAAAGTTTGCATCGTAACATGCTTTATACTTTAGACTTTGGGACATTGTTTTGGCATAATTTGTATTATACTTATAAGGGCTCTAACATTTACTTAATGTCTCAATTTGATAGGAAATATGTGTGGATAGTACAAAATCAAATTTTAACATAACATTTTCCTGAAAACTCCTTAGAAATTGTGATATCCGAACTGCGATAAGCTCGCATTTCCTGCGAGGAAACACAAAATAAACAACCTAAAAGCAACGAAAACTTGCAGTTGCACGTACGAAACAAGAACTAGAACGACGCAAACAAACTTGACGACGTTATTTATATCGAACGAGTTTGCACACTTTCACGGAATGCCGCAGGCGAGCAAGAAAACCCAACAACACCATAGTGGGAGCGAACCGCCGCCGCTGATGACAAATGCGAAGAAAATTAGAGCATTTTATTGTATTACATTTAAATCTTACGAATTCAAAGTTTGTTCTATCGTATCGTGCATAATGTATATTTATATAAGAGTGTTATAAGGGGAGGGCAATATAGTTTGCCTAGTAATCATTGATTTTTTCAGGACCAAATATCAATCTGAACACAAAAGCAATGGAAATATTCTTATTTTTATTGCTAATACTATGCATTTTCAATTATAGCCTGTGGTTCCGGTTTCCGGTTTGTTTGTTTGCTGTTATTTTTATTGACATCAGAGACCTGGATCAATGCGAATTGAGACGTTTGTAAAGGATATCATCCGCTTGTATGAATTAAATATTTCGGGGGAATTTTCATTCCAACGAATACTGCGCGACGGAATCTGTGCAAACCGATTCCGTCAAGCGGGGGTGAAGTTTATTGTTCTAACCCTCGATTCTCTTGGGCCCAAGCTGGCTACCTACAATATGATGTGCTCATAGCGGGATGAATGGATTTACTGAGGTGAGCGTTATTTCTCCAGGGTTCACGGTGAGCATCATATGTGCGAGGGTCAGATGTGCAAATCAGGTTCATGTCAAAGAGGACTATAGTTTTTTACCTGCTTGATAAAACCTCCTCTCCACTGCTGTACATCGTGTCATAGAAATTTGTTTTTACCGCATAAGCCTTTAGTCCTATTAGCATAAAGCAATATGTTGTAGGATTTTATAAATATTCAGATTAGAAGCTTTACCAAAGCTGAACATTTTAATAGGAGCAATTTTATTGTAGGATTTGTTCGGTTTACTTTTCTCCGGTGGACTTTTACTTTCTACTTTTTCATCAATGAACACTTTCCTGAAAATTGTGAGTCCAATGAATCATTGTGGTACTCTGGAACTTGATTTACTCGCTGACTTACCAAGAAACATTAGGGACCAGTGCTTCCTATATAGGTTCACGTTTCAAGTCTCATTAGGTCTTCATCGATCAAGTGGAGGCAAACTTAACACATAGTAATTTTCGGAACTATTTATAATTAGATTCAGTTACATCAATTTAATATAATTATAACACCAAGCGATGTGATATGGATGTAAAGACCTTACTCCATCCATTCATTATAAATTCCAATAAAATTTAACAATAAAGTAATAGTTATTCTATAACTGAATTTCACATGAAACAAGATAACTTCTAAGACCTCATGCGAAATGAAACATTTATGAGAGTTGGAAAGGACGGTGCTTTCCTGGCTACAACCTATTTAGTCGTAATTGTAAGTAATTTAGTCGTATTGCAGTAGCCAATGATAGTGAGCAATTTACATACTATCAAAAGGAGACACTTTAGGTGCCAGTTATAAAGTTATTTTATTGATGGTTTGGTCACGTAGGAGGAGATGTGAATAGTATATTCAGAGTGAACTATTAGTGGCGCATTTCCTCTAATAGGATCATTATATACACACTATGTCCTTATTTAAAAAACATAATTGAGTTGGGATTCTTAGATATTAACAGTTAAAGTTGCAAAATTAAAACTGATATTACCATCAATTTCAAAAAATTAAAGGTGTACCGACATGAAAGATTATTTAATTTGTTGAATATTTCAATTGAAATTTTTTGTCCACTAGCAATATCGTATGAGGAATTGCATTTTTAAATAACAAGTTTTCAAATCTATACTTTAAAGAACAGGATTGTAACTTTAAAATTCAATGCCCCCTTCAATATTGCCATTGGACCAAAAATTTCAATTGGAATATTCAACAAATGAAATAATCTTTCATGTATACCTTTAAAGTTTTAAAATTGGTGGTAAATAACAGTTATATCTAAGAATCCCAACTCAATTAAGTGTTTTTTTTATAAGAACATAGTGTTTATAATAATGATCTTCCGCCACTAATAGTTCATATTGTGCGCGAATGTTAAAATAGGTCGAGCAGAGTGGCCCTTAACTCCTCACTGCGGTATAACGAACATATTTAGTCCTACAAGGATTTATTTATGTATACCTACCAATAGAGAAAAATTGCTACCAATAGTTTATTAGGTAAGAATACGATAAAAGGCGATATCTAAACATAGATTACAATTTGACAAACAATGAAGTGCGTTAATATTGCATTATTTAGCATCGATTCTTTGATAGCGTTTGACCTACATAAATGTCTTAACATATGTCAACAAAACACGCATGTCATGTTGATTATCACGACACTATTAACTGAAATGCTGAGTGGCAATGGCTTTTACTTTGTCTTTTCACACTAATAGTAAAATCATGTGATGAATAAATTATTTGAACTGCTAACACATTGCTAACTTATTTTTACTATAAGTACAGGGTGTGCCAGGTTGTTGGGAATCATCAGTAAAACACGAGAAAAATATCAAAAATTCTATCGATTTAGGAATCTTAAGTATTAACACTTGAAGATGCAATTTGAAAAAAGTTATTTACAATCAATTTTGAATTTTCTTAGGTGTAAATGAACGATTACTAAATTTATTATCTATTCCAATCGACATTTTTGATCTATTGGCAAAATCGTAAGAATTGAGTTTTAAATTTACAACTACTAGAAAATCAGTTTGGCATGTTACTTGAATCAATAAAATTTTTGCCATAGTTTCGAGTTTTGAAATAACAATCACAGATGAAATCAATAATTTATAAGTAACTGTTACTTTTGATAATAATTGTATGTATGATTGTGTGATTATGAATGTATGATTTAGAAGATTTAGATTTATTTTAGAAATATTTTTCACGTTCACTAATAATGATCCTCAACAACTCATCGAGAGGAATTTCGTGATTAATGGGACACCCTGTATACACAATAACAAAGGTAATAATAATGAGAATAGTTATCAAAACAAGAACCACTATGCGCAAAACGAGAATGTGGTTTCCTCTACTAGCTATAACAAATCATAAAATATTTAGTTCGTCAATATATTTCGTTTTTTGTTATTTCATTTAATTGAAGATTGGTTGATGTTGATATTATTATAACAATTATTTAGTGTTTATTTTCAATTTATATGTATGTCTAAAGCTGGAAGTTCGAACTATCTATGTATGATGGCATGCGACTCGCTAAAATTTTAATGTATATCTATCCCATTGGAATAATATTAATGCTGTGTGGGAATTTAACTGATTATTCTCTCAATTAATGTTTAATCTCGCGTTGGATCTGATAGCTTTGAGCTATTTTCTGCTACAGAATCATTCCGCAAAATAGCTGATACAATAACAAATGCATTTGTAAAACTAATTCAGTAAATTGAGTTGTGATTAATCGGGAGAGTAATTTTCTAGTACATACTTCAGAAATGTGTTGTGCAATTGATTTGCTGCGAGTTTTAATTTATTATGAAAAATTGATCAATAGCGAGTTTGACTCGCTCACGAAGGGCTCCGTTCTAGTGAATGTGTCCCCTACCCTCCTTCTAACGAACACTACGATGACAGTCTGAACTTATCACCCCGCCATTTTAAATATTTTACATTTCCAACCAGTGGAACCTTTAATAAGTTATTAGTCAATAAATTATTTGCACGCCAAATTTTGAATTTCTAAGCTGTGCATAGTTTCTGAGAAAATCTGCTATGACGGACAGTCGAGATGCATGAGGTTTCTTATAAAGGGATTCGGAATACTAAAAATTAACAAATAATAAGTTGTATTTGCAAATTTCGCCGTAATACTTAAAATATCTACTTGAATATTTTAGCGAAAGATGTATATTTATTACCAATAATGAAGCGTAAAGTGATTTTTAATATATATAGAAGGGATATTTAATATTCATGAAGAATGCAAATATTGTGAAATGCAAAGCGATATAAATGACAAGTCTATTTGCTTCCTATTTATTGCGAAAGTTTGCTCTTTCCTCAGATCTTGAAATGCAGCGCCGAGAGAGTCCTATTCGGAAGAATATTTATTTTTATTTCCATTTCATGTCTGTTTTCTGTCATTGCTGTATAGTGTATAATAACATCAATGCTCTTTAATGTTTGTTTCAGGGAAACATATGGCAGCAGCTGTTATCGTTCCACTTCATCTTAGAACTAGTCAATACAATCCCCTTTACAATAACGGTGAGCATTAAGACATTGATACTGCTGCGGATTGCAAAGTCTGAGATGTCGAAAGTTGACGACGAAAAGATATGTAGAAGTACATCGTTGTTCTGTATCCATTTCACATCTAAACCGAAGCTCTCATGTTCACGTGCCGCGTTTCCGTAACATTAAATCTTCCCTTTTTTCTCTCATTGTTGTTGTTGTTTATCAATATCTTCACATTCATGCTGGAGTTTTTTACATGCATATTGTTCAGCTTTTATTCTAATGCATATATTTTTCTTTGTGTAGATATTTTATCCGCCTTTGAGGAACGTTTTTATCCCGGTGTTCCTCAATTGTTGGTTGGCCAAACGCTCCCTGGAAAACATGTTTGTAAGTACTTCTAGCAGAGCTTTTATTTATTAATAAACGTGATGGTTGTAAATTGCAAAAGTTCTGCACAGCACAGCTGAACCACCGTGCGTCTTATCCTTTCACTGAAAGATGCAGTTAGTGGTTAGTGTAGTAAATTACGATGCGCTCGCTTCTGAGATGACAAAACGAGTTTGTGTTGGGCAAACTTTCAGTTTGGCTGCGGCCCTAAAGTTCAACACAAACAATTTAACGCCGGATGACGTTTGTGTGCGCAACAAAAGCACATTAGTGAAATTGCAAGCTCACACGTTAGCAAGGATAACGCTAAGTGGTTTACATGCATTTAACCGTCATCAGTCAGTAAACATATTTTCGGAATACATTGCTAGATCATTGCGGCAGTAAGCAGACATCGGAACGGATTTTTTTGCAAATCTAATTCAAGTCTAGACATTCATTTGGTTCATATTCTCCATTTGCTACAAAATGTACAAAGTTGTTTGGTTTGTTATTAAACACATACAGACATATTCAATATGATTTTCATATACTGGGTGAGTTTTTTTTGCTTTAACACATGAACTCTTGTGCAATAGGGTGTCCTGTATACTGTATGCAACTCATTACCCACCAATAGAAAACGGTTGATTTTTTTTTATTTCAATATCGTTTAACATTGTCACGACTCTTTCCTTGTTCACTGCAGCCTTCTCTATTATGTAGAAATATGATTTACTAAGGGTGCGTGCAAAGGTTACGTGACGACGTGATGAGTTGCATCCATTAAGCATTACTGAAACAAAAACATTAACGGGGTACATAGAGACATACCATTTTAATTATTATATGCTAGTAAATTTACTAGAATTAATTTTGTACGTTTTTAGCAAGTATGATGGAATGTTTATGGCACACGTGAATATCAAAAATATTCTTTCCTTGCAATTTTCTGGAATCAAACATAAAGAAATATTATATCGGCCAAAGGCATCACGATTTTTACTAAATTCTTTATTCGTTTTTCCAGCTAAAAATAACCTAAATCGTAGATAAAAATGATTTTGAAGAAATCTTTTTCGGGGGCACGATATATCTCAAATACATTGACCGATCCTCAGAATTATTTTATCAATCTTACTCTTTAGCTATCATTTCATTGACGACGAGATTTAGCGTAAATCTGTCAATAATTTTTAGTACCAGCTTTTTAAAGAGTAAATTTCTAAAGTGTGTTCGAGGAAAGTTATTGAAATTACCATGGAGACAATGTATTTTAAATAGCCAATTCGATGAGAGGAGGCGTTTGAAAACAGTGCTGTGCCCATATAAATAACATGGTTACCATCCACTAGCTACTAGCCACTAGCTACATAATAAAAATGTATTTATCATTAAACGATGATTTTTGTAGAATGACCTGCATCGAGCTATGCAAAAATCGCAATCCGCATTATCGCAGCAGCTCACCATTCTGTCGGCCACTCTTCTTTGTCTGGTATTTACAAGGTACGTAGTACATATTTCCACGTATTTTAGTGTGATGGTCAGTGGCCTCGATGCAGACGAAAACTAATGGGCGGTTCGCATTTTACTGCCACACATTCTCGAACATCATGGAATCACCACCACCCACGGCGACAATTCGCATTTATCCATTGACAGTCACTAACAAATTTATCGTTTCATTACGCGCCAGACCCGTTGTATTTTTGTAACTTTGATTTGTTTTCGGCAGCGTGTGCGGCATTCAGCATTTCCAACGCGCCGGCCACCGACACCTGAATTTATTTCAGGCCACATATTATGTGGTTGTGACGTTTTCAACCGTCGGCTACGGCGACTTCGTGCCGGACATTTGGCCGTCGCAATTGTACATGGTCATTATGATATGCGTGGCTTTAATTGTCCTCCCAACCCAGGTAAATAAATAGTCATATTTGTATAGCACAACACACCTTTATTGCAACATTCGCTTCGATGAAAATGCTTGCTCATGCGTCGCATAAAATTGCAAAGCAATTACAAACCAGCCGGGGTGCGTTCTTTCTTGCGCTTCGCGACTGGCGAACAGTTTATTGAAATTGCATTTTTTTTTGTCGCCCTTCCAATGTACTACAGCCGTTTTATTATTTTACCAGTTCGAGCAATTGGCGTTCACTTGGATGGAACGCCAAAAACTGGGCGGTTCATATTCCTCGCATCGAGCACAATCAGAAAAGCATGTCGTCGTGTGTAGTACGACGCTGCACGCC
>JARJDQ010012997.1:0-12077 GCA_030264215.1 Geostiba sp. GC000077 | reverse complement strand
TTTGGGGACCAGTTTAGAAGAAATTAGAAATGGAACTGCATTCAATCGAGGATAGACGATAATTTGAAAACCTTGTGAAATAACTTTTTACTGCAATAATTGGATAGTTACAGTAAAAAAATATTATAATAGCCTTATCTTAGAAGGAGTAAATAAACATTTCAAAGGGGTATATCTCGATAAACCATTGAGTATTGGATCTTCGTGTATTAAACTTTTCTTCTTCTTTTGATGTCCCCTATCACCCACCAAGCTCTGTAAAGTTATTTAATTAACACCCTGTATATGGAATTTCATGTTAATTTATTTTCGTACCTATTTCTAATTAAGATATGATAATTTAAATTTTGAAACAAATAATAAAGTTAATATTCCTGTTAAGCATATTTTTCGATTTTCGTCTTGCAGATTTCTGGCAAATATTTTTTGTTATATTTTAATCTAAAAACGTATAACAGAATTCCAGAAGTGTGTATGTTTCTTCAATCGAGTACCTGCTATATTATTGGGAACAATGGAAAAATGATGAAAGTATACATATAAGTCTAATATTTAAGATTCATGAATTTTGGGTAAGATTTTATAGGGAATTTCATGTTAATTAATTTTCATACCTATTTCTAGTTAAGATATGATAATAATTTAAATTTTGAAACAAATAACATAACAAAGTTAATGTTCCTGTTAACCACCGATATTCTTGCATATTTCTGGCAAAAGAAAATTGTTATGTCTTAATCTAAATATAGGTATAACAGAATTCTTGAAGTGTTTCTTGAAGATGTTTCTTTAATCGAGTACCTGCTATTATTGGGAACAATAGAAAAAAATGGTGAAAGTAAGATTTTATAGGGAATTTCTTGTTAATTTGTTTTCGTACCTATTATTTCTAATGAAGATATGATAATTTAAATTTTGAAACAAATAACAAAGTTAAGGTTCCGGTTATCCATCTTTTTCGATTTTCGCCTTGCAGATTTCTGGCAAATATTTTTTTTTCTTATATTTTAATCTAAATAGGTATAACAGAATTCCAGAAGTGTATATTTTTAAAATTCATTGGGTATAATAGGATTTTATAGGAACTTTCGTGTTAATTTGTTTTCGTACCTATTTCTGAATAGAATATGATAATTTTAATTTTGAAACAAATAACAAAGTTATAATGTTCTTGTTAACCATCTTCTTCGATTTTCGCCATGAAGAATTCTGTCTAAAAAAATGTTGTTGTTAAGTCTTAAGGTAAATAGGTATAACAGAATTCCAGAAGTGCATGCTTCCTTGAATCGAGTTATATATAGACATATTTATCAACACTATCCCAAAAAAATGTGTGACTCTCCGGCAATATATTATTCAACAAGAATAATTGTATAAATTATATTACCTTGCACAAGAAATTATACTCTATTTATTTTTGTGGGTAAACGAGAAAAGAAGTTGATCATCAGGGCGGTACCTCTGTGCATGGAGCGGCGGCGGTGGCGGCGGCAGCGTTGGGAAAATATTTCAATCTAAAGTCAAATTCGTTCAATGCTTTCGCAACCGGCGGCTATTTTTCAATAAGAGTTCAATGTGCATGCAAATCATGGATATCTATCAGACTTTACTGCCTTTAGCGGTTGCGGGCTGCGCGTGCGGTTTGGCATGCAAATTTAAAAATTGCGCCCCCGTAAAACTGCACCCCTCACCCCGCTCCCCACCCGGCGCCGCCACGCCGCCACGAATGATTTTTGCATGCGCGCGGATGGATCGCTGTGGTTATGCCTGTCGGTAGAAATTTATGTTCTTCTCGGTGGCGGCGCAACTCCCCGGAGAAGGCGCGTAAAAATTTTATCTTCTCGCATCTCTTCTGGCGGCAACTGTGCTAGCATTTCATAAAGTTACTTCTCATCGAAAAGCTCACATTTTGCACTAATACCATCACTAATGGGTTTATGGTTAAACTAAAATGGCCGCTGTGATTGCATCAATGCGAAATATCGTATTACACTTGTTTCAATAATTAATTTGTCAACCTGGTAGAAATTAGCTGCATTATCACCATCTATTAGTTACAGGTTTGGGTGGTTTGGGCGCTCAGCCAATTTTTGACCACTCTGTGTGGTGCCATGCAGTCCGCACAGGACGTTTGACACAATGTCGGCAGGGCGGGACGCGATTGGCCCCGTCATGGAAACCTCGCCTTTTTTCCGCCTTTTCTCCACCCCTTTCGCGGGTGTGAGGCGCGCGCGCGCTCACCACCGAGTGGCGGAGGGGGGCGGACGGCGGTTGTGCGCGGGGTGGGGGCCGCACGACGCGACAATCGCGGCGTGATTGTATCATTGCCATAAGCGAGTAAGCGTGCCGTAAGTGGTTTATTCGATGACAATAAAGCCTCAGAGCGCGCGTCGACGCCGAACGCGCCTCGCCGCCGGTGTCATCCTCGAAAGCCATCCCGCACGAGATGATGCCGCCGCCACCGCACGCAGTTGCTGCTGTGATCTGCGACGGCACGCGTCGCGACCAACCACTTTGCACGCCGAAAAGTGTTAAACAATTCGTGCGCATTTCTTAGCATTCAGTGCTACTACTGCTTCTAACAGAGCTAAAACAACGTGATACAACGCGCCCGTTACAAAAGTTACTGCAACTCTGCAACATTGTGATAAGCCTTGATTTAAATGTGAGAAAGTGCGGCATCACGATTTTCGGAGACGCACACAAGGTAATATTTACTTTGCAATACTTTATCAAACTAAATGCATCTTCCGTGCGATTTGTATATACAGCGTAATTATTCAATTGGTATATGCTGATATGCATAATAGTAATAAAGAGTGCGGCATTATTTATTTAGGCCGCATCAATGCTAATTAATTAATTTTGTCACTTCACATCACAACATTGGTTTCCTCGCGGATGTATTTATTGTCACTGTCACAGCACTGCTCACTCTGATTTAAATTATTCAACCGGAGGATCAATTTAGCATCAGGTATTACGACAGGACATTGTCTGCAATCTGCGTTGCAACATTTAACAAACAAAATGCAAATCCCGTATTATAGAACATAATAGAAATGAATATAGCCCTTTTCGCTAAAACAAAACTTAGTTGATGCATCTGTTTCAGATTGGTGGGGTTGGAGGTGGCAGCGTGGGCCGTGGCATGTTCTGCTATCACTGCCCGCCGTCGCTGTCCACGGGAGCGACGGGCGGCGGCGGTACGCATCTGCCACTCGGCGGGCCCGCATCAGCCGCTGCTGCAGCTGCCGCCGCCGCCGCCGCCCGCCTTCCACCACAGCTGGACTACCCGTTCAGCACGACGCATCCATGTAAGTATACCTTCCATTTAATTTCCATCAGTATTTCTGTTACCGTTGTTACCTCTAAACCGTGAAATTCGTTAATATATGAAACAACTAGCTATTTCATAAAATTGCGCAGTTACAGTATAGAATAGATTTCAATTTTCATAGATTAACTAGTTATTCTATAAAATAACTTTTGCCCACTCTTTAAAGTATATAAATTCATAACTTGAAGTATGAAATCAACCCCCTAGTTCCAGTTTGGAGGATTCGTAATAGTTCGGCTTAATCAACCCCCTGATTATGTTTTTACTATACTTTAACTTTTATACTTTAACAACGGAAGCCAGTTATTTCGTGAAATAACTAGTTATTTCATATAGAATAACCGACTTCCGCATGATTTCACTGTAACATTTCCACCTTCAAGCGTGAAAGACTATGAATCCTTCTACTATGTTTTGAAATCCAGATACAAGCTACTCGTATCACCCGGCTATTCATGATGATACCTTCGTGCGTCGGAAGCAGCGCCGGAATCGGACCACCTTCACATTGCAACAAGTAATGAACACAATCGCATTAACCAAACTGCAACCCCGTAGTTATAATCATGTTTTATGACAGTTGGAAGAGCTGGAAACGGCGTTTGCGCAAACCCACTACCCGGATGTGTTTACCAGAGAAGATCTCGCCATGAAGATCAATCTAACAGAAGCGCGGGTGCAAGTGTGGTTCCAGAACCGGCGTGCGAAGTGGCGGAAAGCTGAGCGACTCAAAGAGGAGCAGCGGAAGCGCTGTGGCAGTGGGAATGACGACCTGGGTCAAACTGATATCAAACCTGATACGGAAGACATGGATGACATTGGCAAAGAAGAAGTATGTTTATATCGCTTTCTATCTTTCTATAATATATAGAGAAAGTTTGATATGATTTTGCTGTTTTTTTTTTCTGGTGTGTCGCAGACTGAAGAGATCAACATAGGGTCGCCGACGCAGAGCTATAGCAGTGACAGGGAGACGCCGCCCTCGGCGGCTGAGAAGGATCGGAAGCGGTCGGAGGTCGACAATGAAGATGCGAACGGCGCGTGCAGCCCGACGCCGCCGTCGTCCGTCGTCAGCGAGCCGCACGTGCCGGCGGCGGTGAAACCGCTGCCGCCCGCCACCTTCTCGCACATATTCCCCTTTGGCGCGGACAGGTATGCCCTTTACAACCCACCGCGACTCACCCGCAATCGTATATAGCCATCACAGTGTTTGCAACTTGATTTGGTCTTGTTAGCGTTGGCTTCCGGCCGTTGTTGGACGCGAGCGGTGATTCGCCCGCCGCCGGCGTGGCTAATGGCGGCGGCGTGTCCAGGACTCCTCCGCCGTCGACGCTCTTCTTTCCGCCACATCTTGCTGCGCATGTGAGCTCGCAGTTCTCCTCGCCGCTTTTTCCATCGTTGAAAGGTATGATATCAATAACCTCTTCTTGTGGACACCCTGTATATATAGTGTTCATGGTTTAGTTTGACGAAGAGCATTTCTGTTCACGTGATCACTATTTCTGAGTATGGAAACACAATGATTTCGTAAAATTACACTTTATGTACTGTATGCTCACAAATTCAAATGTTTTAATTCTACCCCCCCGCATTTTTTAAAACCTCATAACTATATTGTTTTAACAGGATTTCCCGGTTTTTGCTCCTGCTGCCCGATGAAGCCGATCGGCAGCCTGCTCCAGCACCAGCAGTCGACATCCACCGCGTCTGGGGGCATCGGCATGGAGGCGGGCACGTCGCCCACCACCGACGCCCAGCGCTCCTCGAGCGTCGCCGAACTGCGGCGCAAGGCGCAAGAGCATTCCGCCGCCCTTCTGCAATCACTGCAGCATGTCGCCAACTTCCATCAGCACGCAGCCGCCACCGGCCATCTCAATTCGCTCGCGGCGGCCGGCTTCAATTTCCCCCTGCTGCCACCCCTCACTTTCCATCATGCACTCAACACCAGCAGTCGCAAGGGCGAGGATGTTCCCTCTTCCAAAGAATGAATGCATGTTATTATGTACCTTTTACAAGCTCCAAATTGTTAGCCATATTGCGATCCTATATAAACTTTAGTAACATTTTCATTTTCAGCTAAACGCTAAACGCAGTGAAAGTATGAATATGGTGGGTGACACATGAAATAATACCAAAGATTAAATTAAGAATAGAGAATATAGTATGTAAATATCAAAGTATTTGTAACTAGTCGAAACAAAGTGCAATATGTACAAATCATTGTTTATTCTTAAGGCTTCTTCTTAACATTACATTAATTTGCAATAAAATATTGTATAACGTGAGAATCAAAATGTAGAATTTTAAATTCAAAAAGTACTATAGTAATAATAATAAAGAAAATTTCAAAGAAGCACATACCCTACATTATGATTCATAGTCATACTGTTGTCATATACTCATAACCCACCAATAAGAATAAATGTGGGATGTCAGTAAGGACAAGAACATATCCACTTACTATAACATTTGTCAGGATCAGATTACATGCAGCATGCAGTAGGGAGTTTCCAAATTTGAATCACATAATGGACATATAAAAATTTTAGTGTATGGGTGTATGTTTGGCACGTGCAAGTCTAATAAACCCATTTCAATTATTCAGATGTAATATTACAGAAACATAATTAAAATTTAAAATGTGGAGTACCAGTTCAAAAAAGTTATTCTTGCTTATCTTGTTGAAAGAATACTGATTTCATGACTTGCAGAAATATCAAGATCCTATCATACACGGTGATTCAATAATGGCGAAATTTCACTAGTGATGTTATAGAGTATCAGTTTATAAACCTTGAGTCTAAATATACATTTTCTATCGAGGTTAGACGCTTAGCTATTATAAACTGAAGATGAAGAAGAAGAAAAATTCTAACTCGATAAATAGAAATGTTTTGGAAATAATCCGTTACAACATTACGAGAAGAATTCCATCATTGAATCATCCTGTTTCCTCTGCAGCCTATTAAGAAAAGTTTCTTCAAAATGGATGAATAGCACCAATACACAATAACACTCTACTATAAAATATAAATATATTTATAGTCGAGAATACTATAGAATTCTGGTTGGCTACTATGATTTTTCTTGTTACGTATGGACAGTGAAACGTGCAACAAAAAAGAAGGGGGGACTGAGGGGAGCCGGAATAACGAATGCTGAAAGGATGAAAAATAAATGGGCGAAAAGATCCGCGCGCCCGACAGCGAGACGCAGGGCGCCAGGGATGGCGTGCGGAGGTATGAATAATGAATAAATTTATCGTTTACTTCATTTTATATTTTGTGTGATGTATGACGATGATGCCGTGGAATTGGCATTCCGCTGCGCAACTTGATGGAGGTTGGAAGGGAGCGGTGTAATAAAATTTGCTTTTGTAATGGATATGATATGGTGTGCTCCCCCGCCACGAGATCAAAGCCGAAACAGTTCGCCTTCGTGCCTCAAAACTGTCCGTACCGCGATCGAGGCAACTGCACATTTTTGATTCGATCAACCAGCGCAATGTCGAGGAAGATTTTCGTTGCCACAAAACCGGCGAGATGTAGATGATTGCAAACAAATTGTTGCACACTTGTCACCGCCTTGCGTTTGTAATTTTGCGGCCGCAACTATTGGGTGAATTATTATTCGTGATGTGCATATCTGTTAGAATGATTATTACATTTGATAATTGCATGCTTCAGAGTTTCAGTTGCAAAAGGGTATTTCAACGCACCTGATGCCTTAAGAGCATATTGCCATGAATCAAGGATGTTATTATTTCACTGAAAATTCATATTAATGTCATGCAATTATTATATCTTCATTCTAGGAAATGTAATTTCAGAACAAAGCATTTTGTTCGTAAATGTGTAACGTGGGTATAGCATTCACAAAAAGACAATAATATTGAAAATAATTAATTATAGCGGTTTGACAAATAACGCGTCTGTAATGTCTGTTTTGTTTAAATAAATAACTGGATTTTCATGTTGTATTCGAAGAACTATGCAGACAAGAGATTAGCAATAAGATGTAATTAATCAGCGAATTAAGTGTCAGTAAGCTTTTTCGCGCAGCGCGCACACAAAACTGTTATAATTATTTCATTTAAATAATATCTTGGTGGAAGTAAAATGAAGAAAAAGTAAATTGGGAAAAGAAAAAGCGTTGAGTTTTCTGAAGTACAAGCGTGGTGACGCCATCAATGTTCCGAGATTGGTATGCGCATGTGTAGACGTGGTAATGCTTGCAGGTTTCTGCTTGAAAAAAGAATTCTGTTCACTAGTCTACAGAGGTCGTCCACATACTCTAGATTGCACCACATTCTGTGCAAACACAAAAAATCAAAGCAAAAGGGTATATTGATTAAAGAAAATTAATGAGACACAAAAAAATCCATGCAAACGTTTTCTTCTTCATCTTCATTATTACATGTATGTGTGTACATTCATTTATAATAAGCAACAAAAATTTATAGAAAAGTGTTAATCCAAATCAGTTGAACTGTTTGTGTCAAAAGCATTACTCCATGATGGAATTAAGGAAGCAAATGTTAAAAATCCTGTATGTCCAGCTTGAGTTGTAGGTGAAACAGCAGTTAATACTCGAACGTTCTGCTTTTCCTGCAGCTTGGCAAAATTAACTAAACTATTCTGCTCTGTCTTCAAAGCATCAAAGTTGATTGATGGCATATTCCTACTTTGCACTGTAAGTTGAGATTGCAAAACTTCTAGTGTTTCTATCTCAACAAAGCCAGATTCATTTAAGGCAATGCAAGTCTTCTGCACTTGTTCAATGCATGGTGAGAATGAACAGATGCGTCCACCTTCTTTAAGAGTTTTAACACCATGCTTAATTGCCTCCCATGGATGAGGTAGGTCCAAAAATACAGCATCTGCCTTTTGGTCAACATGTTCACCAAATCCAGCTACACACACATCTCGATGTGCAACAGTTACAAAATCTCCATAGCCATGCTCAATGAACTCTTGTCGAGCAGTGTTAGCTCTTGCTTCATGAAAGTCAAATGTGTACAAATGTCCATTGGGTTGTATTGTTCGAATGATGGCATGTGATAAAGATGCACTACCAGTGCCACTTTCAATCACTATGCTCCTTGTATTGAGCTCAAGCTGCAATATAATCATACTGATATCAGGAGTGTAGATGATTTGTGTCCGATGAGGCAGCATTAAAGACCACAATTCTGGTGTTGGTTGCAGCACCATTACGTATCCTTTGGCCAATGTTATCTTCGATCCATATTCCTTGCCAATTAGTTTATCACAAACCAGAGCTCCATATGATGTTTGGAAAACATTGTCTACTAAATTTCCTTTTTTGTTCAGCACTTGTTTTGTTGCTTTGATTGGGTGCAACTGGTTGAATGATACGTACAGTACTACAGTATCACCTTCAGAGATTATTGATTTATAGCCTTTGAAGCTCATCTTGAGGTAAATAACAAACTATGTAAAATCAATGGTAAAATTAACTTTATTTAGCATAAGGCATGAACCATATGCATGAACCGCATGAAGACTCAAGCGAGACTCAAGCCCTTATACAGGGTGTTAATAAAAGTTGAATACACGAAGATCTAATACTCAATGGTTCTCGAGATATACCCCTTTGAAATGTTTATTTACTCCTTCTAAGATAAGGCAATTATAATATTTTTTTACTGTAACTAACCAATTATTACAGTAAAAAGTTATTTCACAAGATTTTCAAATTATAGTCTATCCTCTTGTATAGACAGTTGAAGTCGTTGGCGAAGGGATTCCCGGACTCGATTGAATACAGTTCCATTTCTAATTTGTTCGAAACTTGACCCCAAACGGATATTGTATCTTCGGCAATTGTCAGTTTATTCCTCACAATGTAACAACATGCATTGTCAGAGCAAACTATTCTATGCATATGTATTCGTCAAACAACCAGATAACGCAATATCGCATACAAAATTTAAGCTGTAAAAAAATTTTCAAAGTGGTATATCTCGAGAACCATTGAGTATTGAACGTGTATCGGACTTTTCGTCTTGTTTTGATGTCCTCTATCACACACCAATCTCTGTAAAGTGTTTTTATTAACACCCTGTATTTGTCTCTGTGACTGGACCATCACCATGTTAATTGCTTCGTGTAATTGCAGCTTTGAAATAGTTCTAACTGTAAATGGGGATTCGGCGACGACCGGACACTCGTCCGAGGTGAAAAAGTCCTATGCCGCGCGGGACATTCAATGGGGTTGTCGTTTTGCCCCGTGTGTGGACTTCGACGAGCGCGTCGGCAGTTATGTCGTCGATTTTAATCGATTCAATTCAACGCGAATGTGCGACACTCCTCTGTGTAGTCTGGCGCGGCTTACCGATTTGATCGATGAGATTCACCAACGCCAACAACACCAGCGCGAGGATGCACCACAATAATTGAACAGTTGAATAGCTTCGTTTTCCCAGTTCCCACATCACCACAAACTCCAACAAACTGATACAAATTTTCTGCATCATTAAATAATTTAAGTCGAACATATTCCCATCTTTTTTACATACTAAAAGTCTCGAAAAGCTTGCAAAATGCGTTTTTTTTCACAAAGTTTCGGCGCCTCCACCAAAATGTTTATTTTGCGGATATGTTTTTGTTGATACATTTGTTGTTTACCTAATGAATTTGTTAACATTTTGTACATGCAATAGCATCTCTGAAAAGGGCATAAAATTTGCCAACTTACCACGATAAAATTTATTTCACAATTATGTAAGTTTCTGAGTTATTGCTCATTGAAAATTGCCGAATATTTTTTCAAAATAAATTTTTGTTTTTACCAATAATACTAATTTCAGAATTGTGGTCGTTCTCATTTTTGAGTTATTGGGCGTTTATTATGTCAAAAATATGTTTTGCTTATATCTCCTCTACAAACAGAATTACCTTGACACGTGGAAAATTTTAATTTCAACGTAATGACGCCGGCGTGCAAATAATCATAAAAAAGTCATGACTCGATGTCTGAAGCACTTGTCGGATGGAGTCGGCAAAGCAAACATTTTTTGTACTTTCGACCCCGCCACCTCGCGTCTAAGAGGATTGGATTCTCTTACGTCTTACCATCACACGCGCCTCTCCTATATTTCTTCATCGGCTCACTTTTTCGTTTCTTCGCCGGCGTCTTCGCATTCCCAGCCGGAAAAGTTCCCTTTCATATTTTAATTTGTCATTGGAATTGCAAAGCCCTGCGCGATGACGACTCCGAATACGGAACGAACGCCGAGCTCAAGATCGAAGCTTTTAAAACTGAAAGGAAAAAAGTTGGAGGAGTTGGAGTTGAAGATTGAGGAGCGAATATATTGACGATTGACGATTTCGGTGTTTGGATTATGCCTACCCGTAGGTGCATGCGAAAGTCGGGTGAGTTTTTTAAGTTTTAACGATTCTTGATTATTTGATTTTTGGAAGGCCGAGTGGCGGATTGAAAGTTATAACAAGGATATTCGATGATGAAAGATAGAAGATGAATTCACATCCATTGTTGGCAGGAATGGCCATTCCTCAGGCAAAGGGAAGTTTTATAAAGAAGAGTTGCTGGTTTTGGATTAGTATCTCCATCTTATATTTTGAGGTTAAGCTTTTTGCGATCATTTCCATTTCGGTAAATCTCAACGAACAAAACCCATAACCCATAAACGTTGTAGCGTCGAGAGCATTCAGGACGGGGCGGAAAGAAATTCAATTTGCAATTTTAAATAAAGTTTATGTAATACGTTGTATTCGATTGTCGATGGCACTGCTTTGCGGATCGTCGATGGGGATCGGGGAAATCTTGAGCTTCTCAGTGGCGATTCGCGACGCGCGACGCGCAATTGAGTCGTGGCTCCTGGGTTGGCATCGCCGTCGAGAGTAGTTCCACTCCCCGATTTCCCAAATAGTGTGTTTTAAGCACATCACTATCGCCAGTGTTTGTACTACCAGCCGGAAAGGACGTAGGACGGTGTGTGGTGTGAGTGTGGGGTGCGAGACGACGGTTGCACACTAGGTTGGGGGGGGGGGGGACTGCAACAATGCATAATCCCCCGCCGTCGGATAAAGGATTTGCTCTCTCCCTCTCGTCCCTCCGGAAAACAAAAAGGGTTCCCCAGCGGCGGTTTATTGTGTCGTAGCGCTGCGCGCGCTGGGGGACGAAGGCAGAGTATCCTGCGGGTCGTTGTCACGACTTGAGTGATGGACGCCGAAGCCGAAGAAACCGGAGTGGCAAACCAGAAAAGTGCATCTTGTCCAATGTGTCGCGCGACAAATTCGATTCGACGATTCGAACTAATCCGACGTCTGACGAACTCAAAATTCGAGGCATTGTCGAGTTAGAGAAGACGCTATCAAGCAACCTCGTAAATTTCGCTTTTTCTTTCATCGATTTTTGGGCTAAATGCACACCTATTAAATTAGTTGTATTCAGGGTGCTTACGGTCTTGAGTTTATTCTTTTAGGGGATGACAGTATACTTGAAAAGAAGACCAAAACCAAAAAAATAGTTATTTATGGTCCGCGGACGCGCAAGCCACGAACCAAGGCGAAGCGGACGCCGCGGTTTGAGGCGTTTGTGCGTCCATGGGGCATACAATGTTTTATGCACGTCATTTACTTGCATTATATCTAAACAATGTACGGTAAGTCATTAAATTCAAAAAAGAATTCGAATCTTTCAAATCATTCGCAAATATACATCGTGCGCCATCTCGTTGAAAAGTTTCGAA
>JARJDQ010012973.1:0-13025 GCA_030264215.1 Geostiba sp. GC000077 | reverse complement strand
TTATAACATAAACGAAACGTAAGCTTTTACAAAAGTGTAATTCCACATATCCCCATTGTCCGAAATCCGACGAGAATACAACAAAGACATAATTTGGCACGGACACGAACTACAAGAACTCTTTTTATCATTACTGTTGTATATAATCATAGAATAAGGGTTTCGTTGCTGTGGTGATTGAAATGGATGCAAACCGAACAAAACAAACCATCGACACGAACAAAACATGACGGCATCAATCAATATAACGAATAAAAGTGTTGCCAAAACGTAAATACATAAATAAATTATGCATGCAAGGATGTACGATGGGAATTTTGACAGGCGTTGACTTATGAAATGCAAAAAGTGCATTTGAAAAGTGGTTGCTACGAAATATCAATACATTTTAGAGGATTATCGTGTTTCGTTTTGTACACTCCGCTTGGCGCATGAGTTAAAGCTTAAGAAAGCTTAATTAACATTAATTGTAATTAATTATCACGCCTCGAGGTTGCGCCCTGCGCTGTTGATGCTGTTGATAGCTGTTGGTAATTTTCAACGCGCTTAATTACAACTTACATCGCAACGCGCCCGGCGAGAGTGTGAAGAGTGTGATGGAAAAATAAAAGAAAACAGCATTGTGAAGCATGAAGCTTAGGGCACAGGAAGTGCACGTAAAGCTCAAGGTAACGCGACTAAAAATGAGACTAAGCGTAACTACAGGCGAAATTTAAGGCGATCGTAACGGTAAATTAAAGTCGCAATAACTAACAACTCACGTTTAGGCTAGGCAACCAAACAAGCACCGAATGCGCTGCGAATAGTTGGCGCATTAAAAGCTCAAAGCACAGCGAGGCAAGGCGTAAGCGCACTCGAGCGCATTAATTGTTATGATCAGAGTTTAGTATTGGGCCGGCGGCGAACCAGAATTAAGGTGCGAGCAAATCGAAAGCAAACTTTTTTAACAGTTCCGTACGTATATTTGAACGAATCGATTTCTTTTGCGAGCTTTCTTATTTGTCATTTTCGATGCAATTTGTTTGAAGTAATAAAACAGGACAAATTCAGACCATTAACTTTTTTTTTAATGTTTGAAAAGATTTGTATGCGTTGCTTTTTGCACAATTTCTGCTGACTGTGACATTGGCATATAGTCCTGGATATATTAACGAGCTGAACGCAATTAAAACGCTAATGACTAGATGGTGCGTCCCGGCGACATTGTGTCGCTGGCGGAGGCGCCGGGCATTCGCGCATTATCTACGCAAGAAACTACCAAGGAGCTATTCCACTAATCGCAGGCCACTTAAGCGCTGGAAATAAATGAAAATTCTTCGTTCACAACAATGCATAAAATATTACGCGAAACTTCTACCAACAAATGCAAACGCGTACAAAACTAAATTCTTCACGCATTTTCAAATAAACTCCACAACTCAAGTTAATGAAACGAATCTAAGAAAAATCTAAAAGTAAAAAAAAAAAGAAATACTAAGTGTACATTTAAAAAATACATATTATACTTACAGAAACAGAAAGTTTTACGCAGGATTACAGAGGATTAATAAATTGATTTAGAAGGCAGTGCTATAGATGATGACTTTTTAAAACGATAACAATTACTTCTAAGAGATTGACAATATATCGATGGCAAACCCAGCAACTTTCTAATTATACTTACCTTGAACATAATGATATGCGCTATCGCTTCAATAGATTTCTCTATACGGCTAAAGTAACAAACTTCTAAACCAAAAAGCAAACGAGGCGATATTAAAACGATGAGTAGATACGTAGTTGAGATAATTGTGTATTTTCCTATCCTACGAGAAACTCTCCCAAAAAACGCTTTTTAAACATGTTACTTATTCAACGACCAGTTAAACTAAATATATTTACGAGTTAAGCGTTACTTTTAAGCTTTTTACACACACGAATATTGTTTACCGACACATATCAAATGCCAAAAACAAACATGTTAATATTTTCTAACTGATTTTTCGACTGTATTTCTCTCGACACATCAAAATTTATCACGTTGCGTTACAATTTGATATTATCCTAGATGCAACTGCACAATCTTGACCAATTCGTAGACGAAACAAAAATTTAACAAAAAAATGCACTCTGAAGGAATTAGAATATTTTTATAACTCTAAAAACGAACGCTTACTGTACCTAATCCCTTTACAAATATTACAAATGTCATTATAAATATGAGAAACAATATAAACAGACACTACATGTATCATGTTAAATTACCACTATAATAATGAATGTTAATTCATGCAAACTGAATTATTGATTACCCAGCATATAATTGTACAAAATGTCACAGAAGTCAAAAACTAATTCAATAATGCTTGGATTGCATAACGTTTGGTGGCATTTTGTGGAATTGAACATTTTAAACAAACCCATAAACTACCACATACAGATATCACAGTATCAAAGATGGATGTTTTACCATAGAATGTAAACCACTTAAATATTAAATATTTGAAGAAGAAATTTAATGAATAGCAGTTAAGTACTACCGACTTTAACTTTGTACATAGTGTATATACGAATAATTGTGTAAAGCGGAAGGGATGTCGGACAAAAATCACTGGTAGGTGATTCAGCAAGGAAGAAAGAAAAAAAACCGTTGGATGATATTTTTATATATTGAGTGCAAACCAAGTCTAATGATTTTGCTTCTCCAGGGAAATACCTAACGAAAAAAAGAATACATAAATCAAATAAAATATTTGCTCCTGGCAAATGTATTTTTGTGTAGACATGAAAATTTAATTTTTTTCTAATGAATAAATTTCGTCCAGAACATAGTAGAAAAAAAGGAAATGAAGCGTCAAAGCATCAAAGCAAAACGTATTACGTCCAAATGTTTTCCATGGATTGAGTTTTCAATTTCAATGCACCCCAAAAGCAAACGGAAGGCATTAACCAAACATGCAAATTAAGACTACTTGTGAATGTGAAAGCTTCCAAAAGCTTTTTATGCGGATACGTTTTTGTTTTGCGAGATGGACTGAAACATGGTGAGAAGCGTGAATAAAAATACTAATCAATCAAAGGCAGCTGATTACGAGGCACGTAGACGTGTAATTAAAACTAAATGTGTGTAGTGTTGCAGATAACTTTGTTGTATGATCAATTATTAACGAACTAATTATACACAACTATGACTATTGACTCAAAAGCACACACTAATTGAACGAAATGGGATGCAAAATATTGATAACATTTTTAAATGGTACTGAGATTTGTCGGAATGGGTTTATTAAGTTACTCTATGTAAATAAGCTGTCAAATTATGAATAAAAGTAACCAAGTTGTACTTTGTATATATTAATTGTTTAAGAGGAGACAAAGCAGTGAAGACGATAATGATAAAGCAAACGATGACAAAATCATTTTAAAAAAAGCAGAGAAGCTGCTGCGAAAAATTATTGTATGAAACACAACAACTTTATAAATTATTATCTAAACAAATATATTTATAGATTGTTGGGCACGTATAATATATAATCAATCAAATATTATAACTAAACAAACATTGCAGATGAGACAAGCATTAAGTGTGTGTGTAAATGTCAGCATTGGCATCATAAAATGTAACAATCCTTTGTAAAACTGAAGAAATTAAGTTTTGCATCTATTTGCTCAGTTCTACTAAGTTTAACATCGAATATGTTTCCACTTTTGGTACGAAGCATGATGAATGCTTACCACAACAACATTGTGTATGTATTGATGTATTGTACACGTACTTATGCGCAGTGCGCTCGAATTATTTTCCCCCAACGTGTCGTATAAATAAATTAGCGCTATATTAATTGATTTGCCCCGGCAAATCAAACTGGGCGGTAATGCGAACGAAGAGAGGGAATGAAAATTGATTACCAGCCCGGCAAACATTTTTTTGAAATTGAATAATGAAATATATTGATACGTTATCGGATAGCATACTAAAAAAAAAACACAAATAAAACACATTCAAATATACGTGTGGTACAAAATTATAAAGCAGTTGTACAATATACAAATATTTTAAGTATATAATGAGTATGATGACGAATAAAATACAGACAAAAACGAATTTGAGGTGTTTATAATTTACCTACGGCCCTGTGCGTTATAAAAAGGCATGTTTCAGCGATCCAATTGGAAGCCATCGGCGACATCCTCCAACGGTTTGCTGAAGTGCGTGTTCTTCTTGAACGGTTGGTTAAAGTCCACCTTGATTGCAGCGCCCCCAACCTCTGGACGTTCGGCAACGTGCCGCGAGTGGTGACACATCCAATAGGAAGTACCCGGATTGCTATAGAGCGGATATTTTTCGTACAACTGCAAAGGGCCCAAAGGTAGGTACGGTTAGATGGCAAGCGAGATTATGTTGTGGATTTAATATTGATTGACAGGCAACGCACGCGATCACGATTCACGGGTGAGCGCTTATTAGATTAGAAATATAAGATACATGCACTGGGGGGCACTTGCCGGAGATGAAAATCGTTGCCCCGTTGCCCGGTTGGCGGCGGCGGCGCCGGCATTAGTTATTTACGGAAAGATGGAAGGATGTTATCGTTGCCGGAAAGAGCATTAGTGACGGCTGGTTGGTAGGTGCGCGTCCGTCGTCGTGGCAACGTCGCAACTCACTTCACGGCGTCTACCAAAACCCCAAAGGGAGATATAAGCGACATTAATACTTTTTCTTCCACCTTCCAGTGATTGGCGGGAATTAACATGCGAGAATCAACCAGTTTCTTTTGATGTCTCGATAACCAAGGAGACGTTCCTTTGGATGCATCATATCGTAATCTCTCTAATGCACGGAAGGATCTTCAAAATGTCCCTCAAAGTTTAGGAGTGTTTTGATATTTTGCAACGTATTCTTGTTCCATAATAATCTACTAGAAATAACTACTACTAGAAATAAGGTAGAACTAATTCCCACATAGACAGGGTTTGATTTTTTTAGTTCGTTGATGGTGCATCCTTCCAAGAGTGGTGAAGTATCAAAAATAAATTCGGAAACGATCTTTAGAGGTCACATTTATATCTATTATTTTCGAGTTACTACTGAGTGAAGCTCAACGAGGCTCAGTGACAAGGGGATTTTATTACCTGAAACAATGCCGGCTTCCTCGGTAGTACGACCTCCAATAAACAGCCCACGTACGCCTCAGCAATACGCCGCCGCCTGCCGCCGCCGTGCAGTTGCTGTAAATTGCTCGCGGCTGGCGATAGCGTGCAGAACGTATGGTCTATTTTCCTCTGTCTATCCTCTATCCGATTGTGAGCCTCATCATGAATTCCCGATGTCATTAACGTTTGATCGTCGCGTCGAAATTAATCTGGTCTATGCGTTGGCGTTTGTACACCGGTGGTGGCGGAGGGTGGGGGTATAGATTGATCGGATGGAAGGGAAGGAAGCACAGAAGGAACGCACCCTATTCTATTCCCGTCATTCAACCCAGTTCTCCTTGTCTGCGGTGCAATCGTAATCAGAAGCCGTGTTTATTGATAAGTTTTGCCGATTTTCCACTTGACGGTGCGACGATCCCAGCCGCAATCTGAATTTCGGGAGGGAGACAATGCCTAGCCCCTTTTGGGTCATCACGCTTCGATTTGCTTGATGACATTGACAGAACCTATTCGATTCCGACCGAAATTCTCATCAACAACACAGGTAAAAATGAAAATGTAATCACTATTAGAAAAAAATATTTGTTCAATATTTCTTTCGACGTCAATATTAATACAATATTTCTCACCAATAATTTTACAATATTTAGAAAATAGCTATATTTACGATTTTGAAGCATATTCAATATTTTTAAGAAATTTCATTCAATATTATTGGACTATAGTTATATGTAATATTTAAATTTTACCAAGTCATAAGTATCGCGCTCCCAGCCCAACGCATGGTGCATGCATTAATTCGATTAAAGTTTGATTGCGTCATATAATTTTGATGTCGCCGAATGGGCGGCGGGCAAAATGGCGGCGGGCGGCGTCTTGGGGTGCGCATAAAACATTACTGCTGGATATAGGCGACGCTGGCGTACGCCTCCCGTGGCGCAACACACAATATAAAATTAGATCTACTTGGGAATTCCATTAAAAATTTAACAATGTCGTCGCGACCGGAATCTACCAACAATTTTCAGCGCGGCGCGCCGCGCCGTTTAAAGCGCGCAGCGGGACGGCCGAATATTTATGATTTACATCCCCTTTGCCTTTTCCCATTTGCAATGTGCAGATGAAGGAATGAAGGAGTTGGGAGTTGACAGTAGACGCAACTAAATATACGATTCGCACCGATCAGCGCTGAAAGGCAGCGATTAGTGAAACCGCGCTCCGCGCGCTATGTGGTGTCACTAATCGCTGCTTTAAGGTATTTTGAGCGAATTCGAATCTCTCAAATCATTCTCAAATATACATCGTGCGCCATCTCGTTGAAAAGTTTCGAACGACAAAACCAAAACAGAGAGTTTTCCCCAAATTCATGTTACAATTGACAGTGCAATGCAAAGAGTACTTTGTTCTAAAGATGCAGTGCAAGTTTTGTTGGGATGCATAGTTAAACGTAGCAGGAATAAGCTGGGCACGGTAAATTGTCCAGAAGCATTAATTATACTTACTTCACGCTGTCGTTCTTGTGGATGCGGATAAAAATTTGGGTCCGTCGTGCAATAGGTGTCGTCATAGGTGGTGATGTACTTTTCAATCGTCGGCTGCTGGGTGCGTTCGGCGATCACCTCCTCTTCGGCCTCGCGTCGCATCCGCTCCAGCAGGATTTTCGCACGCCTGCCTGCAAATAAAGCGCCATTTTTACTTCGCCACACTTTCTTATCGCCTCCCCCCCCCCCTCGTCTATTTTCGGATTTCCCGTATTAGCCAGTATTTTCGACCGTCCGGACGGACATAAATCGCACACACACAAATCCGTTTTTATTCTCTCTATATAGGTATAACTTATTGATTTCAGCCGCGTGGCCGCACAAAAACACAGCGTTGTTTCAAAATGAAGCGACAGCTTTAATCGAGACTCGAAAGAGCAGACGCTTTCGGTAATGAAGCAACTTTGAATAATGCGATCGCAAAGTGTGCCGGAAGTGGAAAGCGCCTCCACGAAACGGAAAGAAAAACTTTATAACTATTAGTTTTACGATACCTGCACTTTATTGCTTTCCCGATGGAAGCAATCAATGGAACGACACGCCGGGAAAAGCAAGCCGGCAAGCGAGGATTTTAGCGTCCTTCTGCTTGAAGCTAAAGTGAGATTAAAGTAAACCGTATAGGAATGCTTCAGATCACAAACGTCATTGCCTGATAGTTCATTATTTTCCAGCCCTTCAACAGATGTGCTTTACCTTTTATGTACTTTCAGCGTCAGCAAATACCATAACAAATGGAAATGATAGTTGTTCTTTTGACAAACGCTGATTCTGCGCATGTTTGTGCGAGTCGGCGTCGGAGTTGATTCAAGTTTGCACGGAGTTGGCGTTCCGGCGACGGGCGTCGAAATGACATGGCTAAACATACCGGAAATAACCGCCGCCGATGTTCAATGCAACCCCCGCGCTCTTTTGCGCCCTTTCGCAAGTCGGCAAGCCGTTCGCGACGCGGGCGCGCGCTTGGATGAGACAAAACCCGGGGCGCGCGTTTTCTATTAGAGCGGCAGGGCGTCTTATTATGCAGCGACAAACCTGCGGGGAAATTGGAATGCGGATGGCGCGGAAATCACAAGCACATTCAGCGAAGAAAGGAGGAAAAAATACGCAAGTGCGCAAATATCCAAACGAGCACACGCCACCCAGACTGCCACATTTTCATTTTCATTTTATTTCCCATCTTCGATGTGACCTGAATACTTTTTTCTACTCCCCCTCAATTATCGAATGCAAATTCCAGCACACGCTGTACATACATTTCATATAAAGAATTAGCAAGATTACAAGAAAACATGTTTTTGACAATGTTCTTGTTTTGTTTGGTAATATCGTTTGGTATTTCAAAAAATTCGCGGAATTAAAGTTCAAAACGTAGTTTTAATATAGGCAACTTATTTTACACCTTGCCCAATGTAAAGCCGGTTATAGATTATTAATTTACAACTTTTTATCGCACGTTGTTTAACTTTTGCCGGTGTCGTCAGCGTAAACACCGGAAGCGCAGAAAAAAAGGAGAAGAACGAACCTTAATTGAAAATCGATACTGATGTTAAATAAAATATAAAAAAAAGTGATAAAAACGCGTGTGCTGCGAGGGAAGAGCTAAGTTGTGCGCGACCGGGCTGAAAATGCAGAAAACGGCGTGTTTGCTGCGATTGCAAACGGAAAACGGCACCGTCGTCGCCGCCGTCGCCGCCTCCGCAACGCGCGCTTGCTTCCACCCCGCACTTCCGGCGTGGGAAACGTATGCGCCGTGCAAAAGGCAAGCGAATCGGGCGTTGTAAAATTTTAAAACGTGCCGCCGCCGTTGAACCCCCACCCCCCTCGCGCTCACGGTAATTAATATAAATTAACGATCGATTTCGTTCCGCCCTCGTCCCCTCGCCCCCCAAATGAGCGTACGTGCTTCTGACAACGTGTAATTAATAATATTTTGTGCTCATGTAAAGTCAGCTACACACGTAATAGCTAACCAAACACTAACACTAGTATTGCTAGGTACCTAATTACAATTATGTAGGGGAAATACTATATGGGAAATTAAAATACCGTTTTTTGGTTGTTTATTAAAAGACGGCCATCGATCTAAAGGGAAAACGAAAGGGAAAAAATGCGCTTGGCGTTTAGCGCTCGACTGACAGGGCCGAGGGCCGTGGGATGATTAAAGTCGCTGATAATTAGGAAACGAAGGGAGGCGTAAAGCCGCCTCGCCGGGGCGCACAACAAAACACTTTCCGGTTAGTAAACACGGCCGCCGCCGCCGCACGAGCAAACGTAGCGTGAAGACCGTCCGACCGGCCAAACCCATCAACCCACCCGGCCATAGTTCTGGGCCCAACATTTTTTTCCTTGCCTTTATCCAAACTGTATGCAGCTTCCAATATTCCATCATCAATAAAGTAATAAAGCAATGAAATGTCTTTTGAAGTATTGAAGTATTTTCATACTTGTTTGAAACAATAAATTGATTGCGAATGCTAGTCAGGAGACTATCCAGGACCAAGGGCGAGGGGGCTGGATACTCAATACCAAATACCTGGCAAACCGGTCGAAGTGTGGTCCCTAGGGTGCGCTCTTGCAGCACACCCAATGCTCGGGACATTTTTATTTAAATATTTATCGTCCTCGGGACTCCGGGAGTCCGGGCGCATTCGGGCATGCGAGCACGTCCGCTGGGGAGGAGGGGAGCGGCGATCGTCAAAATGGGTTGGCGGGCAGCGGGACGCAGGGGCACTTAATCGACCATAAAAACCAACTCGATTGCAGTACAAATAATCTATTGTAATCAATATGCGGGTGAAATATTTACGAGTTGGTGCGCGCGTACTGTGTACTCCGAATGCCATGCAACCCACACAACACACAGCAGAACGGAAATAAAAACGATCGTTATTTCATTATGCATTGCATCGGCCAACCAACAGCAAGCAATAAGAATACCATCAAGCTTTTCAAAGAGATAAATCAACAAAAATATCAGAATTGTAGAATTTTTCTGACATTCTGACGATTCTGACATTCACCTCGTTATTGTAGGCAATACGTCACTCAATCGTCTTATTTTTGACAGTGCTGTGCCGCCATTTTTTTTCCTCTCTGCTAGTCCCTTTTGCTTGGAAGTGCGAAATGAAACATTCAGATGTTTGCCACATGGACAGGCCCCACTCGAATGCAACAGGACATGAAATTCCACTTTAAAAGTAAATTACTGGAATAAAGTTTCGCAAGAGTTCTTCTTGCGCACGCGCAAATAAAAAATTCACTTGCCCTGTGCATTGCTCACGTTTCGCGTGAATATTCCGCGGCAATGTTTCAATTTTCACGACGACGGCGACGTTATGTTTCGAAATCATCGATTTTATATCTCTCCTGAGTTCCTGACTCTCTGCTGCTTTTAGTACTGGATGCGCGTTGTGGGGACAAAAGCAAAAAGCAGGCAAACGCGTGGCGACATGGTTGGCGGGGGTTTTATTTTGACTATTTGGTGAGCGTTTTATTTTTATAGCCGGATTTATTTTGCTTTGTGTGCGCATGGCCCATACGCATAAAAGCAAACAAACGTTTTAGAACGCTCTGCGGTGGAATTTCGAAATTTCTGATGCGACGGGCTTTACTCACCAATGACGGGGAGGTCTTCTACGAGCGGCTGGCCATAGCTGTCTTTCATGGTGGACACTTTCTGCGTCTGCATCGCGGAGTGACCGTCGCGGATGAGCCATCTCCGGCTGTCGCTCTTGTAGCGAGGCACCCAACATCTGTCAGAGACAATACTTTCGTTTTCCAGTTGAGTTTCCAGTTGGGGCTGGGATTGCTGGTTAACTTTGTTGCAATTGGGTGCTGTGTTTGGAATCGGTTGATCCATAATTAAAAGATTTGTGCAAATATTGGCGAAAATTGAGCGGAAAGACAGCAAAATAAAATACCAAACATGAACGGAACAAACACAACGTTTGTGTAATCAATGAGTTTCCATGGAAAACGCTGCAGTCCTCTGCTGGTCTACATCGTTACCAAGGCAGTATTATAATTATTTGTCGTTCACAAATTCTTGATATTAACTACCTACGTATGTATTTTAATTTCGTTAATGTACATTTGAGAGGTACAAGTGCGAAGAAAGCTTTACTTGACTAGTTAACCCCAACATACACCAATTCAAGAAGGTTACGCTAGTAGCCGTCAGTTCAAAAAATATAACATTTACAGTAAACTGTATAGCTGGGCAGTCAACCATAACTTCCCTACAGAATGTGAGGTGCTACAGAATATCGACCGCTACGCAGCAGGAGCAGCATACTTAGTGCTTTAGAACAGCAGATGTCGCCACGTGTACACAAACCATATTAAAACTTTCCTTTCAACATTCTTTCATTCTTGGATTGTTCTAAATGTAACCATAAAGCGCCATAAAGTATTTTACAAGCAAAATAATTTCACTGCTTTTGCTAAAATATATTTATGTATCTGTACAGCAGTTTAGTTTGTTTTACGACATAATTAAAATTTGTTACAACACATATCTTTTACATGGGAGCGCTCACCAAAAATTACAATGCTACAAATGTTAAACAGATGCGTAATGATAATCATTTATGCTTAATTAATCGTAAATACATTCATAACTAATATCATACATAGGCATGTAGAAGCGCATTTTGGCAACATTCAGCTCGGAAGACCCGAACAACTCGAATATACTTTCTATTTAAGTTATAAGTTATAAGTTATAAGTAATAAGACGTCAATGTTTACATTGTGTTCGTTTATGTTGTGTTTAATACATATATGCATATAGGTAGTATATAATCTCTTACATCTTTACTTAACAATTAGTCAGTTCGTCATTCTGTGCATTAGGTAACTATTCAATAAAGCCAGTTGCGCTTTAATGAAGTGTATAAAAATCTATGATTAAAATCAGAAAACCAAAGTGTCAAATTTAAGTGGTTTGAGAGTGCGATTCTGTTTATGTTAACAAATATAGAAGAGAGCTTTTTATACTTCTTGAAATTGTTATATGTTACATGTAAGCTATATTTATACATTTACACTTGTTTATATTGTATATTTCATAGACATTTTAAACTTTTTGCTTTAAACCTTTAAATATTATGTAAAGTAAGCCTTAGTTTTTTTTTCTTGTGATGCAAGCCAACACTCTGTATACTGTTAGGTGTTATAAGTTGAAATTGGTAACGAATGTCCTTTATGCTGAATACAATTCCGACCATATCTTACAGAAACGTAGTGTTAATGAACGTGTAACATACATTGTACATGAACAACTCGTAATAGAGACGAAACAATTAATTACATACATTAAACTAAACGCAAAAATAAATATAATAAAAATATCCTCCGCTTTAGCTAAGATTCTCTCGTTGACTTAAAACTAAACCGTACCTCCTCGCGTCGCTAGCTAAAAAATAAAATGTATAAAAAAAACTCCTTTGGTATAGTGGAACTGTTTTACGTTTTTCCTTATCTCGTATCGCCTATATCGGGATGGGAAGGGTTATGCAGGTTTCTTTTTTTGAGGTGCTTAGTCGTAGCCCTTGTGCCGTCGCTTATTCTTGAACTTTTCGCGCCGCTTTGCCTTCTTGGGTGGCGGCGGCATCACCACACAGCTGCAGCCGCTGCGTATCTTGATGTAGTCCATCGTCCAGCTGCCGTTGTGGCCGTAGTGGTCGCCGCCGCGACGATGGTGGCCATGGTGGCGCACCGGGTCCTTCACCAGCGCGTACGTGAACATGTAGTTCTGCTTGCAGCGCGACTCGCCGTGCAGCTTCTTGTCCATGAAGCGGCACGGCTTCTCCAGGATGTCCACGTGGCAGGAGACCTCGTAGAAGCGCTGCGTCATGTTGCCGTCGTGGTACAGCTCGACGATCTGATCGTCGCGGTTCTTGCCGCCGCGCGGCTCCGTCATCTCCAGCACCGAGGGGCAGCACTCCACCGACGTGCGGTTCTCGTGGTGCGCCTCCTTCTTCAGCAGCATCTGGTTATCGCGCAGGCTCAGCAGCTCGCCGGCGTGCTCCAATGGTATGCCCTGATCGTATGGCACGTATCCGGTTCTGATCCTGCAACGAATTGCCAAACATTAAAAGACAATCTAGCGTGGATGTTATTGTTGGTTAAGAATCGTGGACCCGAAGGAAATGTAACCTCCCATTTGTAGAAGAATATTCTGAAACCCAATTCTAATATGACGATACTTCCTCCCATATTCCCCATATTTTCATCTGCCCCCATTAGAATCATCAAGAACTCTCCAGATCATTTGAATTCTGAAGTCACCTTTTGCTTACCCGTCACTACTCTAACCTCAATTAGATCGGCAGACCGTCGTCTCTAGCATGA
>JARJDQ010012972.1:0-12084 GCA_030264215.1 Geostiba sp. GC000077 | reverse complement strand
GACCAATGCGACCAATGCGACCAAATTTGCATACATTTGCTATGCGGAATCGGAAGCCAGAATGTACAATCAAATAATCTGCAACACGCGTTGCAAACAATGTGCATGCATTCTGAAATAAATTAAATAAAAGTTTCACATATTCCCCATTCGTTACGCCAATCTAAAATTTGAATCTATTGCATTAAAATGCAATCAATAATATTCCCCATAGATCGCACAAAAATAATATATTAAAAGTTTCATGTTGTACCCAGTCTTACTAAATATCTGCTCTACTCTCTAGTTCTCTCTCTAACGTTAATTTGGCAAATCCGAGGTAATAATATATCGCGTAATTGGCACTGCCTACAAACAAATAAGCCTTCCAAGAACCCGGCGAACATTGGACGCAGGAATTCATTCTGTAAGCTTAACACCTCCTCGACGTGGTGCAAATTTCATACCCACAAAGGGGAATGGAGTAATTGCCACACAAGTATGACTGAACAGTGAACATATTATACAAGTAGTGCCTGAACACCACCTCTCAATTTCAGGGCCCAAGGCGCGCTCTAAAGGTGTTAAATTACTCTGCTAACTTAGTATCAATTATGTAGACTAGCCTCGAGCACTGCTAAACAAGTAGAGTGGATATCTTAGTCAGCAGTCAGGTGGAAATCTTATACAAGCAGTTAAATTACACTTCAAGCTTTTATTAGAAAAATATAGGTTTTGATACAAAAATAATCACATAATGGATAGAGGATATAGAGGATAGTGGAGATGTGAAGAAGTTCGGAATAAGTTTAATAGTGATGACCATGATGGTGTTCTGGATGGTCAGCATGTCCAGAGTATTTAACATCAGCGTTGAATCCATTGTGCTTGTCAGCGGTGTAATGAACAGTGCGGGTCCTGCCATCGGGTTGCACCAATGTGTAGTAACCCTTGACCACATCACCATCGCGCTCCTCATGCTGGGACTTGATGTCATGGGTGTGGAGGTCCTCAACACCATACTTGAAGTCATATTTGGGATGGTGCTGTAAAATATTTAGTCCTGATGATCTCTCCTACTATATTGGTACTGCGGGTAACTTACATGTGGGTAGTGTTCCTCGTGATGACCATGACCTGAACTCGCTCCGCCTTCTCCGCCATGATGGTAGCTACCATGCCCAACGTGGTTGCTGACGGAAGCGTACGAAGTAGCATGATGATGATGATCCTGGCCCATTGCGCAGGCAACCACCACAGCAAGGATGCAAGCTTTGAAGAACATTTTGAGTTAAAGGTGCTTGTTGTTCGTTAGAGATACTGAACGAATTATGTTTATCACTCCAGCTTGCATGTGTTTTATACCTGCTTCATTCGGGGATTGTAACCACCTCCATTTTGGTTGCTATTAATCAGGAATAAATTAAAAGACCATATACTTTGATGTTGCACGCACCGCATTTTTGGTGCGTTGTGTAATTAATTAACACATTTTGTTAAAATACTTCCAAAACGCACGCATAAGGAACTCGTTCTCAATGTACCCACTTAATATAACTCAATCCGATATCTGCCAGAATATGTAACAATCGTTAGGTAATTACGTGCCACTGTGTCCACTGTTTCAATGTTTTACATGCACAGCTGTGAGAATCAACATGAATACAATGCGTAGAGTGTAGAGAACATAGTGACCAAATTCTGGTGAGCGAACAAATTCAATCCAAGACTAATGTATGGTAAACTTTTACTTTTTGCGTTCCAAGTGTCAGTCACTAAGTTAGATAGCGTGAAATATCTAGATTGTTGTCAGTGGCATGGTGTAAGTAGAGCAATAATTGACGAGTAATTCTGTGTACAGACAACAGAGTACATGAAACGTGAATGATTTATTGATTCTTGCCTCTTGACCACATTTAATTACTAATGTTGCTCAATATAGAACTCGAAGTGCATTGGAATCTGAAATTGTCTTTGTGTGAGTCTCTGATTTGTTTGATAATGGATCCGCTGGATGCACTGGTGTGAGTAATTTAATATTGTAATATTGCTGATAATTTCAGGTGGCTTCAACACATTTCTACTATCCAGCATTTCAGACTGCGTGAATATTTGACAGAGTGTGAGTTGGGGTTGAAGAGCACACGATATTCACACCTACTAAATTAATGTACAGCAATTTTGGGGAAGAGCCTATAGGCCTAGTGATTTACATCTGCAAACGGTGGGAATGCGGGGAAATTTGATTGAAATTAATTCGCCTGTCCAAAATGACTGCCTGGCAGTGCCAGTCCGAAATGGGAGCAGAGTTCTGGAGTTATGAGGATTATAATCCTCAGAACATAATAAGGACATTTAGTACGTGATGTTTTTGTAGAATAACGACTCAGAGGCTGTGCGCTAAGCCGTTTTTCTACAAACACGAACGTTACTTCCACGATAAACTATACAGGGTGAACTAAAATATGCGGAGAAAATGTAGTTTATGTCAACAGAAAACGTTTATCATAATACCAAAAATGCAGAGAAAGTCTTCATTTGGCCTCATGAGGTCCTCAAATTTAGAAATTTTAGGTTGCAAATATGCATAATAACCAGAATTTTTTTTTAATTCTTTTTTTTAACGTTGACTTTAATTAATTTGTATTAATTCAATTCAAAGTTTAAAAAGTGCTAACCATTTTGGGTAAATGCTATTTAAGAGAAAACTACCTTTACAGAAATGTAAAAAAAAAAATTTTATTATGCATATTTGTAACCTAAAAATTCCAAATTGGCATTAAGATAAACGTTTTATGTTGACATAAACTACAATGTACCTGACGTTTTTTTCGCCTATTGTAGTCCACCCTGTATGTATTTAGTACGTGATTGGATTTGCCGGCTACTTCAATAGCACCTAGCAGATTCAATAGTAAGTACTGAAACGCAATTTCCATGACGAATTTCATTAGAAAAATAATGGGGTTTACAAAGTAAATATTTTGATTGTTAACTTCGGTAAATATTTTGGCACCAATTCTTTTGATCATCCATACCGGTGATGGTCAAAAGATCCAACTACCTCGTTATGTTTTGTTTTGCTGCTGACGATAAAAGGATTAAAATTTAATGAATGTGATATAACTTTGCTACCTTTGATTACCATTTATTTTTGCTTTCTGATGTTGAATTACGAGGGACATGAAGTTTAATTAACAACCCTTTCATATTTTTTTGCAACTTTTCCTAGAAATTCGTGCATTTTTTACGCAACAATTTTAAAACATGACAATGTGTTTTAAATTTGTTTGTGCTTTTCTTATTTTAATTATGCTGATCCTCCACGCCTTTATTGATCTAAACATGGAGAGAAGCAAATTAGGCGCCGCGCCGCACAAACAAATTTAATATGCAAATTACACCATTTAAAACGTGACAATTATTTAGTCAAGAGTATCGAAAACAAAACCCAATAATTACTGAACCTGATAATATTTCATGCACTGGCGAGTATTCCATATTATACTCATTAATTGAATTATTCCAGTGATGCATTAAGAATGTCTTGTGAAAATATAAGAAATATGTAATTTTCAATATATTATGTTTTTTATTAGAAAAATAAATCTCTTATTATTTACATCATTTTAAATCCAGGTAAATCACATTCGGAAACAGGCAGTAATTTGGTTCTTAACTAAGTTGTATGAGAGCTGATAAGACATGAAGCACAGACAAAATTAGAACTCCTCCTTCTTAATGATGAGGTTTGTATTCGGGGTGATCAGCATGTCCAGAGTATTTCACATCAGCGTTGAATCCATTGTGCTTGTCGGCGGTGTAATGAACAGTGCGGGTCCTGCCATCGGGTTGCACCAATGTGTAGTAACCCTTGACCACATCACCATCGCGCTCCTCATGCTGGGACTTGATGTCATGGGTGTGCTTATCCTCCACGCCATATTTGAATTCATATTTTGGATGATGCTGTCAACAGAACAAATTAACACATCTTCAAAGCCTTCAAATGCAAGTCCTTACATGTGGATAGTGTTCCTCGTGATGACCATGATGACCACCCTGTTGAGCTTGAGCTGAACCACCGCCATGATGATAATCATGAACTACATGGTTGCTCACTGAGGCATAGGAAGTGGCGTGGTGTTGAGCCACAGCGCAGGCAACCATCGCGGCGAGGATGCAAAGTTTGGAAATTGAAAGCATTGTTATTTGATAAATTGATTGATTATTTGGGAGGTCGGTTACTCAAAGTCTGAGAGAGCTTTGTGTGTTATGACTCGGTAAACATACGTGCAGCTATTTATATCCACTTGACTTTCAGCAACATCCACTTCCACATCGACTTCGAATTCTCTTTATTCCTGTGCTTCCTACACTCCAATTGTAAAAGTTGCAAAATATTTGCGGAATGTATATATTTTGGTAACACTTCACACTTTAAGTCTGGTTGGCTCCAATGATGTAATGCAGCTAATCTGTCTTTCATTAACTATTTAATTTAGACGCATTGGGAAGCTGGACGAAGTATATTATAATCTACTCTGAATAAAACTAGATTTGCATAAGGAACATAAAAACCATAATATGTACCAGAAGTTTGTAGACATTAGACGGTCACTGCTACCGTTACAAATATTACGCTTTATCAAGTCCATAATACATAAAAATATAAGTAACCAATAAAAAATGAATATTGAAATTTTATAAATTGATCAAATCCTAACTTGCACCAGTAATACTAAACAACTGAATACCACATCATTAATTATGATTAGGTTTCAAGCCATTAATCATTAACACACTTAATTTAAATTTGGGCACACTCCATTACCAATATTAAGGAGTTCACTGTTTACCTATGTATTATTATGCAATAAATTACAATAATATTTTATCTAAAGTAACACCAAATTTTGATAACCACTCAAATCTGGTAAGTCCAACGCACTCATAACTGGCATGACGTGATCAGCATTTCTCTCGTATAGCGACAATTTAATCGCACATAAATATTCAGCACGAGTCTAGCAGAAAGTGGTTCAAGTTCACACTCACTCTCAGCTGTACGCTATGCACGATTAAATTCAACAAATTAAGTTTAGAACTGGCTTGAACTAAAATGATTTTTTCGCATGCACTTCATAATTAATTTTTCCCTCCGGCTCGCCAGGCGCTTTATGTCATCGAAGTTTAAATTAATTTCCAAGTTGGATTACGTCTCCCGTTGCGGTTGACATAATTCCTTCCGCACGGGATTTCAATTTAAATATATGACAGTACATTGAAATATTTGTTCAGGCCAGAACTATTTTCATCTGGCATTGCGGGAAATGTGAATGTTATTATTTGGCATGAAACCCCTCGGGCATTCCAACCACTTGAATGTTGAATTTATCCACGTATGCGAATTTAATATAAATATTTTACGTGTGCAATCCACGTACGTTCGTACGTAGTTCGTGTCTTTGATGTGCACGCATGCCACCATCGAACATCGTCGAAGCTCCAAGCTGGTTTCGTCTCTCTTTCGCCGTTACGCGTATTCCCGCAACTGTTGGAGTCTGTGGATTGTGGACCAACCCCCCGAGGTTGTCCAACATTGCTGCGGTTTGCGTACATACCTCTGGCGGTAACGCCACCTTTATCCTGCCCCGATGTCAGCTTACCATCACCGTCTAATAACGATTTATTCAGTGTATACCAACATGTCAATGTAGATCGTCCAACATGTTGTTAGCTCACCAGACCCACATGAGAAGCAACGAGTGCCGAGTTTTGGGAATGTATTTTTAGCGAGCGATTTTTCACTGCCGACCCGGTGTGATTGAACCGTTGCGTTGGGAGATGTTTAAGTTCAACATCAATCCACGAGAGGCTCTATGCTCTCGGTGCACTCTGGCAAGTAGGTTCATACAACAGTTTGAAGCAAACAAATTGTTATTTAGCGATTTTCGTATTATAGCGACATTTTATTGATGGAACAATGATGGAATTGAGTAGCACGTTTTTATCGGTTCTAAAATTGTCGAATGTTATAATATTTATAACGATGGTAATAAGTGAATTCGGAATTGGAAGCACGTGCCAAGCGTTACATCACACGCAACATCGTTCGCACTCTCATATTACCACGCATTTTGATATATTTCTGTTTATATTAAAAACATTAAGACACATTTTACATGGCTTTCGGTTTTATTTTTGTGAGAGAGCGTTCCATTGCGCGGGCTACACGCGCGAACTATAAATACCCAAACGCCACGCCAATCAAACATAATTCATTTGTCAAGCGAACAAATAACAACTCTATCAACAACTTCTATTTCTTTGTCAGAAAAACATTTTTATTCAGCAATGCTTAAGTTTTTGGTTATTGCTTCTGTGGTAGCTTGCACTGTGGCTCGTCCTCAGGAACACCATGGTCATGCGACTTCGTATGCTTCAGTGAGCAACCATGTTGTGAGCTATCATCATGGAGGTGCTTCAGGACAAACCCAGGAAGGCGGTCATGGTCATCACGAGGAACACTATCCACATGTAGGAATTGCTTCTGAAGAGTTTGAAGATGTGTTAATTTGTTCTGTTTTCAGCATCATCCAAAATATGACTTCAAATATGGCGTCGAGGATAAGCACACCCATGACATCAAGTCCCAGCATGAGGAGCGCGATGGTGATGTGGTCAAGGGTTACTACACCTTGCTGCAACCCGATGGCAGGACCCGCACTGTTCATTACACCGCTGACAAACACAATGGCTTCAACGCTGATGTCAAATACTCTGGACATGCTGACCATCCAGAACCTCATCATCACTAAGTGATGTCTACTTTATAAAATATTAGGTTTTTTAAATGCAACGATTTATTTTTCTAATAAAACATAGAAAACATCTCATGTGTTTAACAATTTATAACAACAAAGATTCACCAAGCTTCTTGATTCGACCCATTCGGGGACAGTTCAAGAAGCCTTGTGGAACTAGCAAATTTGCGAAATTTAGAATTTGGCCACACGCTTGTATTCCTCGGCAAGGTTCTCAAGAGCATGACGATGGGCAGCAAAATGTTCAGCCTTGGCAGCTTCCAGCTCAGCGGTGTTATCAACATATTCGTGGACAACTGGCAGATGCACCTGGTGGTGAACTGGAGTTGGCACATATACAATCTCCTGGACCTCTACGATGGGCTCCTCCTCTTTGAGCAGAGGGAGAATGGAGCGTTCCTTCTCAACAATAGCCAAGTGCAAACGGCGGGCCTCGGCGACCTCTGGGGTCTCTTGAACCTGCTGTGGAATATCACCATGAGCGACGAAGCCATGGTCGGGGGCAGAGACGTAGGAGATCTTGTGGTGTTGGCCTTCCTTGTCGGTGTAGCTGTAGGAGCCAACGACTTTGCCACCTTCGAAGCCCTGCTCATCACGGTCCACATCCTCAGTGACGAACTTCAGGTTGTAGTTGCCAATGGTGTCCTGGCTGAGAGAAACACCTTGATGCGCTGGCTTAGCAGAAGCCATGGCGGCAAGAACGGTGATGATAATCTGAGCAGATAACAATCGTTAGCTTAAACAGGGTAAACAATTTAGGTTATTAAGCTTACCAGTTTGTACATTTTGCTGGAATTGATGCCTTGATTGTTGGAAAACAAGTGATGTTCTTAGTGTCACAAGAATTTGTATTTATAGTAAAAAGAACGCTTAATTATTATGGTCACGTGACGCGTATATTTAAGTACCAACAACGTTAGTTGAAAGTACTTTCAACGTTTGAAATCATTGTGGGTGAATGGAAGCGAGTACTTAAACTATAAAACACTTAAAATCTTCCAGTAATTAGCGACATTATATCGGATAAAATTAGATTTTTGATTGCTCTACTTTCAAGTCCGTAGTCCAAGTAATTTAACACTGCCTTCTGCCTCGTCTAAATGTCTTCTATTAAAACTCTTAAGAGGTGCCAAAAGAGGTCCTAAGAACAGTAAAGACCAGAAAGCTACAATATCTGGGACATATTATGAGGAACACCAGCAGATAACAAATATTACAAAATATTCGCAAAGGCAAGGTTCCTGGGAAACGGAGCATAGGGAGAAGAAGATTATCTTGGCTTAAAATTCGAAGAACATGGTTCTCAATATCCACACCCGATTTATTCAGAGCAGCGGTAACTAAAATAAGGATAGGTTGCCAACAGCCGAACCGGAACCGCAAGAAGACGATTAAAACTATACCAATAATACTCCACCAGGATCAAACTGGTAACATTCAAATTATGTCCAGGTTTTCTTAAATTTAAAATTTTGTAAGTTCTAGATCATCTCATCAAGCCGGCCCATCAAGGTGTCTCCTTCGGTAAGAATTCCCTCGGTAAGCACAAGCTGAAATTCGTCACCAATGAGTAGGATTTCGAAGGAGGAAAAGTAGTCGGCTCCTACAGCTACAACGACGAGGAACCAACTGGAGTATGGTGATATTCAACAACAATTCCAAAAGACCACAGAGCAATTGTTGAGAAGTAACGAGCTCCCTTTTCTCAAAGAAGAGAGACCTATCGTAGTGATCCAGGAGATCGTCTATGTGAAAATGCTGGGTCACTACAAGGAGGGTTTAGCAAATATGTTGAACTGCAACTTGAACTGCAACTGCAACTTTGCTGCCAACTAGCATGCTCTTGTAACTCTTGCTAAGAAATATATAGACGTCTGGATAAATTCTAAAATCCCAATTGAGGAAACAAATATGTTTGTAAATATTTTAAAATATTTTATTTTGCAAACATTTCATTCTGACAAAACAAGCACTAATTCCGATAGTAAATATGTTACAAAAATGAATACACAATCGAGAGAGAGACTTATATATTGAAAACTATATTCATCAATTAACGTCTTAAAAAAATACTTTATTCGACCCAACTTCAGATGTCTAGAAATCTAGATAGGTATCAAAATCAAATAAAAATATAAATGGCCAATCAAAAAGATTTGTTTATTGTAACAATAACAATATAAATTCCGCAATCATTTAGAGATGAGCGACACGTCTGTATTCCTCAGCAAGGTTAGCGAGAGCGTGCTGATGGGCAGCGAAGTGCTCAGCCTTGGCGGCCTCCAGCTCAGCAGTGTTGTCCACATAGTGAGTGCGGGTAGCATGTGGGTGCACAGGCAGAACCTGATGGTGGAAGTTCTGATGGACTGGCACATAGACAGTCTCCTGAGGTGTATGATGGTAATACTCCTGCTCCCTCAGTGGCGGCAGAAGAGCGCGCTCCCTCTCGACGATAGCCAAATGCCTGTGACGTGCTTCGAGAACCTCTGGGGTCTCCTGCACCTGTTGTGGGATATCACCATGGGCGACGAAGCCATGGTTGGGACCAGCGACATAGGTCACTTTGTGGTGATGGCCTTCATCGTCGGTGTACTTGTAGGAGCCGACGACCTTGCCACCTTCGAAGCCCTGCTCATCACGGTCCACCTCATCGGTGACGAACTTCAGGTTGTAGTTGCCGAGGGTGTCCTGGCTGAGGGAGACGCCCTGATGGGCTGGATGAGCGCAAGCCATAACGGCAAGAGCAGCGAAGATGATCTAAAACATATAACGAATCAATGAGAAATGATTTAGAATATATTAATAATAACTTACCAGTTTGTTCATTTTCTTGAATTGCTTGTACACTGACGAAAAGCAAGTAAAGAAGTGATATTTTTTGATGATTTTGATTTGCTATTTATACTTCAAAAAACACGTTGAACGTGCTTTAAAGTACCTCAAAGTACTTAGTACTAAATGAAAGTATTTTCCGCGTTAATTATACTTAATGACCGCATCATCAAGCAATCACTTACCATATTTCTTCACTTTGGTGAAGCTATGTGATCAAAAGTCTAAAATTGTCTAGGTCTATTTTGGTACCGCTATTGAATTATGCTTGAACTATTTCTGAAAAGTATCCAAAATATCCACAATAGCAAAATTACGAGGACAGTTAAATAGGTTTATAACAAATATATGGATCAATAAACCTGTCGCAGCGTGGCAAATTCCAAAATGTAAAGCACATTAAAGTCGTAAAATGTGCCCGTACACGCAAACCGCGACTTTATAAATTTCTTTAAAGTAACATCTGCCAGAGTTAGCGCAAACTTTGCTTCGTACACTTAATCATATCCGTGCGAGATCCCAACAAATCCAAAAGCTCGCACGTAACATATCCCAGCGCGATCCCAAATTAAAACATAAAATATTAATAGGAACAGGAGGTATAAGAGGAAGTACATCAAAGTCTTTACTATGTCAGCTGGGCTGTCTATGCTAGAAGATTGAAGATTGCAAGTGTACCCAAGTCAAAATGATATTTTTATACGAACCATAATTAAATCACGTAAAGTTTAAGCTTCATGGTACCATTAGAAAATAAGTATTTTTAGGAAAACAAAGTTCTCAAAGTTTCTTGAACTGTCCCTGAATGGATCCTATCAAGAAGCTTGGTGAACCTTTGTAATTACAAATAGTTAAACAAATAAGATGTTTTCTATGTTTTATTAGAAAAATAAATCTTTGCATTTAAAAACCTAATTTGGTAGAAACTAGACAAAGCTACTATTTAGTGATGATGAGGTTCTGGATGGTCAGCATGTCCAGAGTATTTGACATCAGCGTTGAATCCATTGTGCTTGTCAGCGGTGTAATGAACAGTGCGGGTCCTTCCATCGGGTTGCACCAAGGTGTAGTAACCCTTCACAACATCCCCATCACGCTCCTCATGCTGCGACTTGATGTCATGGGTGTGCTTATCCTCGACGCCATATTTGAAGTCATATTTTGGGTGATGCTGTCAACAGAACAAATTAACCCATCTTCAAACCCTTCAAAAGCAATTCTTACATGAGGATGGTGTTCCTCGTGATGATCATGCAGTCCTCCTTGTTGGGCTTCTCCTGAACCACCGCCATGATGATAGCTGACAACATGGTTGCTTACAGAGGCGTAGGAAGTGGCATGGCCATGTTGTTCTTGGGGACGAGCTAGCGCACAAACGGCGAGGGAGAGAATGATGAAAAACTTGTGCATGTTTTCTAACTGTTCTTGTTCGGTTCTTTGGAACGCTGGCTGGGTTGTGATGTTGATTCAATTTGCGTTTGCAGTTTTTATACCAATTGAAGCATGTCTCGACTCTTAGGTCTCCCATAGTATCAGATCATAATCAAATAATCAGCCAGCACACAAAGCTGTCACTTTTTGTGCGTAACTTTATTAGCTTAAAGTTTTTTATATTTTTTTATAGTTTTATTATGCAAGCATGCATGCCAAGTGTTCCATTCTATTAATCGCGTCTGCATAACACAACCATTTAAAAGCACAAAATAAAAGTCTAATTAATGCAGGCAAAAATTTCGATTGATTTAGGTCGATTTATATCATTTACTTAACCATTTCTTTCCTCATTCCTTGGCATTAAATTCGAATTTGTGTCTGGTGCCTAATTTATGCACAGCACAATTTTGGGCAGAAACTCAGTTTATTATGCCACTAATGTGCCGTTCGCCTGGCAACATTCTCGACTTCAACAAGTTCAAGTTGCTGCGCAAGTCTTTGCGAGTTGCGGCAGCCAGCAAACGCTGAAGGACAACTAATTGCGCGAAATTGGTTGCGGCTGCTTGCGGATTGTACACGATTATGGCCACAAGTACGCAATTACAATTTCATTAAATTGAGCAAATATTTACACAAATGCATATGTGGGTGTGTGTGTCTGCCAACACAGACTAAATATTTGCGTTATCGTTATAGTTGCAACTTACAAAACTCTAGTCGTTAGTAGGTTAAAGTTTGCAGTGTTCAAAAATATTAGAACTTTATTCATTATAAAGTTATAAAACCCACCTGTATGTCAAAAGCATTTTATAAACCTTGTTCTAGGGTAATAAGGAAATAGTTCCGTACCTTCTTCACTAGGTGGCGCCAGTGCAACAGCACAAAAGTGGCAAGCTAACCTAAATTGCAAATTTACCTCCCTCTACAATTGTGCATACTATGTTGTATTCATTTGAAAATGTGCGTTCTTTTGAAAAGTTTGCAGGGACTGGTCGAGTGTGACGACTAATAA
>JARJDQ010012969.1:0-16054 GCA_030264215.1 Geostiba sp. GC000077 | reverse complement strand
GTAGAAAAAAATTAGTATGAAATTCGTGAGTAAAGTGATTTTAAGATGCTCTGCCGAACATTTTCGCAACGAACGTTGTGATACTCGACCTCGCATCTTAAAATCAAACTTTACACACTCGTTTCATAAAGAACTATTTTATTGCGCCTCGGCAAATAATCACGTGACTAATAAAAAGGTATAGGTTACATTTTTTTTTCGAAATGGTTTACATAAAAATTGAAACTAGATAAATTAATAATCCATATAGTTTCAGTCGTTCTACGCACATAGCGTGACCATGAACACACAACGAACGAAAGAAGGAGGAGGAATCGAAGAATAAATAACAACTGCTCGGTGGAGCTTGTTGTTGATTGCTCTTCTTCTTCTTCTCATTCGTTGGTCTTTTGTTTTACTTTAATGCCTAGGCATTGAAAAGCAAAACCTACTTTAGCGCCAATATACTCTCGAATCTAGACGACACCCTTACATTATGCTTCCTTGAAGTGTTGAAGTTGAAGACGCATAATTCATAATTAACAAATGTCACAAGCATGACAAGTTGCACAAAACTTGTAAGACGTAATTGTGCGTGTAATTGTATTACGAGCAGTCGAGCTTGTCACATGTCGCAAATCTCGCATAATTAAATTCTATTGTATACCACTTCGAAACAATAAATTTCACTCTAGCCAGTAGCTTTAACTCTGTTTAGTTCTGCTTCAGTCCTTCAGTGTTTCAGTTTTAGATTTATTTGTTTTCGTCGTTTTCCACCTGTGCAGTTGTTGTGTTGTTGAATTGTTGTAATCGCACTCGTCCAATGTTGCAAAGCCGCAGCTTTGCTCACATGCTCACACAAATCCAAGTAGAGGCGTGTAGGGTGTGGGGGTGAAGAATGTGCAGAGGCGCAAAACCCAGTCTCCTAGTCATGGTCCGCAAATTTTCCCCCAAACAAAAAATAAACGTTAAAATCCTACACGGAAAAAAATGTTATGTACACAGTTTTGAACTTTTGCGGCTGGGGGTTAGATAACTAGAACTGAACATGAAAACTAAACATGAAAGCAGTTAGACACTAAACAATTAATCATTCACTAAGTTTCTTCTGCGGTTGGTGGAAATATGCGCCAAGCTGAGTTTAATTGCAGTTGCGAATATTGGGGCATTGTAATTTGCGCGTGAATCCCTTCTAATGCCCGCAATAAAATTACCCTCATCCTCCTGATCCTGACGCGACTCTCGCGCTAATATTTCAGATATGAATGCAACTTTTATGCGCCATAATCCTGAAGATTTGTGGTTTTTCAGGGCTGTTGAATGAGCGGCTAATAAAATTGGAATATTTGAATGTTATTGGGAAAGGCAGCGCGGAGGAAATGAGGGAAATGGAATGGACGCCGAGAGCATTTATAATCATCCCCTTATTCCTCCCCTCCCCCTGCTTTCTTCTTCCTGCCGTTTGCAAGCGCTAAAAAGTTTAAAGATTTTGCATTTCAAATGTGGCGTTAAATTGCGCGAAATCTAATTGCACTGACGCTGAATTCACACAATTTTAAATATTACAGGGGTAGGATGTGCTGTGGTGGATTGTACAGTGAAGGTGAATGAAATAAAATAAAATTTGATGATGCGCAACGGCTGGGTAAACTTTAACTTGGTCGTTATGGCTTAACAGACGTTTTACACGCATTTTCCGACTTGGAATGGTGGAGTGTGGTGGGAGGGTGGAATTTGCATGGAAACGTGTTTCACGCGCGTGTCTTGCACTTTAAACTACTTCATATCGTTTTTTATTCACCGTTCGTTATCAACTCCGTACTCCCAAAAGTGTTCAAGTGTTATTCGTCGCAATAAAAATAGATCTTGTTAAATTTTTGAGGCAAAACAAGCAAGCCGGAAATTTATGCTGATGAGATGAGGAAAACACGGAACAAAGGTAGTGCGGTAGTAACCCCGCCAAAAAGTAGTTAAATTATGTGACACATTGTTACCGCACAATGAGCCCTTAGCTTTTGCAGTTGCTTTTTCTCTGCCTCTCTGCGCCCCCCATGTTCTTGTTCTTTATTCAACGCACGACTTATACGGTTCATTGGAAGTGAATGTGTTGGTAGTAGTACTAGAAGTTGCTAAAGGTGTTGGCTTCAATTTTCTTGCTCCTGGTCTTGGTCCTGGTTCTGCTCCACAGGAGAAGCTTTTCCTAGTCGATAGTTTTTCGCCGCGCAAATTTATGATTTATTGGACGCGTTTGGCAACTGCTTTATTTTTACTTGTTTGCAAGTTACGATAAGAGAGGCAAACATAATGTCTAGTCATATGTGTTGGAGTGCATTTTTTGGAAGGAAAATTGCCATTTTCTTGAGAGTGATGAAGATTTTGTGCACAAACACAGGATTATTTCGTTAGTATAAAAAAGTATCTGTGGAAAATGTTGTGCTTGTGATTTGCTTAATAAAAATTTAAAATACAATAACATTGTTATGTCTAACATTGCTACATCTAACATTGCTATACAGGGTGTGTATAAATTCGCGGATAGTTACACAGCGCGATTCTTGGGCTAATTCAGATTAATTCAAAAATGGTCTTTTGTTGGGCTCTCCAAGAGCTCAAAGTTTCAAAGTTAACTTTGCAAATGAACATGTATTTTATTTGTTTTAAATTAAAATGACTGATAACTGCAATATAGAACTTCTCCCCAAAGTTACACTTAGCTAGATTTAAGATGCATACTAAAATGCTTTCAGCTTTAAATTGCTTCAGAAGGATTTATTAAATAAAATGAGAATACTTAGATAATTTCTAGTTTCCTTGGCAACAAAAATAAATTACATTTGTCATAAGTAATTTGAATTACTTCTATTTCTTTGGTTGCTTCTCAAGACCAAACGAAGTCTCTCAAAACATTTTTGAATTAAACTTTCAGTTTCAGAATTAGCTCAAGAATCGCGTTGTGTAATTATTATTCACAAGTTCATACACATACAGGGTATCTTACTTTATTATATCTAACATTCCTACATCTAACATTGTTATGCCTAAGATTGCTATATCTAACATTGTGATATCTAACATTGATTTTTTCAGTAAATCTAACATTGTTATATCTACCATTGCTACATCTCACATTGCTACATCCAACATTGCTATATCTAACATTGTTAACAATGCATATACGAAATGTGAGGGACTTGTGAGACTTCACTCTTTTCTACGTAGAATGTTTCACTTTTACAGATGAAAGAATTAAATCGCTGGTCGTCGTAGTGATCAGCCAGGCAAATTCGCATCATCATACCAAGGCGCTGCGGATGCGAGAAGAAATCTATTCGCAAGCCGATCACATATCACAGGTATGCAGGTATTTTAAATATAATACAGTATTTCGTGACTGGACCAAATCTTTCACAAGTATTCCATTGCATACTCTAGTTGTATTTGATTGCTATTTGGTTGAATTTTGTCATTTTGTGCATTTGACCCTCTCAGAACTGTATTCCTATAATAGTTTATCTTAATCGTCGATACGTGCGCCGAATTTACATTAAATCGCGCTCGTTTATCACCGTAATCGGTAGGACATCACCTCACACCAATGACAACCCCCTGCTGCTCACCACTACCCCCATAGCACAACCGATTACTGCAGCGAGGCAGAGAACGAGAGAACAGAGATTAATCTGTCCTGCTGGCTCTCCACAAAGCCAAATAAAGTGGACTTTAAACATAAACTCACAAGACTTAATTAAATTTTCAATCGATTTTCACCCTTAGGAAAAAAGTAACTTTATTAATGCTTTTTCTTTGCTTGGGAATTTTTATAGGCACGTCCTGTTGTCCACATGACACATCTAGACTTTCCACACGTCGGTGCGTGGACATTTACCCCGTTGATATCCACCATTGTTCGCTTACATCAAGATAATTCCAGTGGCGTGCTGTTTCTGCAAGATGATACGGTCCTGGATCTAAGGAGATTTTCTGAAGTCATTGCTAAATATGAACATCAAGTGAGTTGCTGCTTGCTATAAAAACAACCGTATTATAAATTGAAAAATTGACAATTTCAGGAGAAATTCATTGGCTATGCCCTCCATGACCGTGAACCATCGATACTTCATCACTTTGCGTTCTACGAAGACCCCACGCGCTTTAAATACCCCAATCAGGCGTCTGGTATTTACATCACAATGCCACTAATGAAGAAATTACATCTACGATTAGATACAGTTGCAAGTAAAACCGACTTTAATATTGACGCCGCGCATGAGCTGGCGTTGTTCATTTGGGATGACGGCAATGGCACTGAGTTGACGCACGAGGATACTTTCTGCACTGCAGCGCCGACGGGACCTGCGACTGAGTGCGCCACCTATCCGCGAGCATTCGAACCATGTGTACGTTGAAGCTATTTAATTCTAACCTAAAAAAATAATATGTAATTGTTATTTTCTGAAGGCTACATCAGTGCACATCAACGAAGTGTTTTTCGCTGTGAAGACCTGCAGGAAATTCCATGCGGATCGTCTACGAGTGGTGCGTTCAACTTGGGCACCGTTTGTACAACACATTCAGTACTTTAGTGATCACGCTGACGAGGACATTCCAACCGTGGATGTTGGGGTGCCGAACACCGACGTTGGACACTGCGAGAAGACATTCGCCATCTTGCGCAATGTAGCTGTGCATGAGCATATCAATAATATCAAATGGATTGTGCTCGTTGATGATGACACAATACTGAGTGTGTCGCACATGTTGCGCTTGCTAAGCTGTTACGATCCGGAAGAGGGCGTCGTGCTCGGCGAGCGTTACGGCTACGGCGTGCGCTCGCACAAAGGCTATAACTATGTGACCGGGGGCGGCGGTACGGCGATCAGCCGGCGGCTCCTCGCGCAGCTGGCGGCGCGCTGCGCGTGCCCCTCGGCCAGCACGCCGGATGACATGTACCTTGGGTTTTGTCTCCGTGAGCTTGGGACGGAGATTGTGCACTCGCCACTTTTTCATCAGGTTGTTCTTTTTGATTATACTGCGTGGATAAGGTAAATATAAACATTGCTTTGTAGGCGCGACCAAATGATTATCCCAACGGATACTTGAAATCGCACGAAGCCAACACTGTATCGTTCCACAAACACTGGATGGTTGACCCCGTCAAGGTCTACAAGACATGGTTTGAAAAGTCGGACTTGTTAATGATGTTGGACGACAGTGGAGCGAATCACCATCAAGAACTGTAGGCCGGCAGTTGTTTCAATCAACAAATGTTATGTTATACCCATTATATTTGTTTACTTAAGAAAAATGTCGATATTGTTATGGTGAACAACAAAATATTTGTAATCATCACAAAGCCAGACAGTTTGTGACTTTGTGTCAAGTTCAACATGCAATTAACCTCTGCTGTGGTGTTGCTGTGGCGCTAAATTGCTCAATTAATTAAGATGGCCGCGAAGTGAACCCGAACATGGGCAGCTCGACCAATCGACCAATTGTTGATTTGGTTTTTGAACTTGCTTTAGTAGCGCTTGCATCGAGGTAACGAGAGCACTGCAATGTCGCAATCGCAGCTGATATTTCTTGGCGTTATCGCGTTGTTGATTTGCGCTAATTTGGAGGAATGTGCAGCGGTGCGAGGTGGCGCCAACGGCAACGGTGTTGGTTTACCACGCGACAGCGTCTTGAGTTCAGGTTACAATCACACCCAGTATTTCAGTATTTGCATGTGAATATCGTGTGAATCTCAATGATTTAGGTTACGGAAGCCCTGGTATCAGAGGTAGCTCAAGCCTCACTGGCACTGGCAGACGCAATTTAATCCCAGGACGGAGGAAAAGCAACAAGAAAAAACAAACCACAACCGAAACGACGGCGACCAAAAGCGTGGAGATGGAGATGACGTCACAAAGCAACAAACAAGATGGTTGACTAAGACCAAAAACATATGCGCATTATTTACAAGCAACGCATTTCTGTTTTTTAATAAATTTTTGATTTTTTGAGTTATTTAAGGTGGGGATATGGTTATCATTTTCATTCACTAGTGGCCAAGTGTTATCGCACTCGACCTGCATGCCTGTGTGTCTCAAATGTAAACAAATGATAAACGGAAGGCGCGACCCGGCAGTCGAGCACTTGTGTCACTTACTCAGTTGTGTGGCTTCCATAGATCAGTTCAAGGCGTCTGGTTCTCTGTTTCGTACTGTTCGAGGTGTACGAACAGTTCGAACAGTCGATCAAGCAAGGTCGAGCATTGCGGTTGAACTGGATCGCAAATTAGAAATCAGAAATATAGGTACTAATAAAGTGTTAACAAAATGGCGGACCCAACAATGCAGACGTTCTGCTGCCATCGCGCCGCGTTAGTGCACAACTCCAGCGATGTGATCGGCCGCATCATGATGGAATTCAATACTGATGCTTACAACATTGTCTGCATGTTTGCTTCCGGGTTGGGTGTAATCGGTGCTGTTTACCAGGTTCGTCTCTTTTTACCACTCCCCTTGCACCTTTGATTGATTGCTTCATTTCTTTATTAAATGATTTAAATGTAGATATTACCAAGGCGTCAGTACAGAAATAGCCATCGATTCACTTCAGTGTCAGCGCTGCGTGTACGTAAGATCATCGTCTGGTTGGCAATGGCGGACCTTCTTGCAGCTGTCGGCATGTTTGTGCGCGCCATGCTCTGGCTCAACACCAAAGCCATCATGCCGGCGATGAATGACAACTCCAGCGTTTTATTCTGCGCTGTTTCATCGGTAAGTAACAATCATGCACAACAGAACTTGCGCGACTTTTTCATTCTAATGAAGATGGGTTTACTGTGAATAACAACGTTTGTTTATAGGCGTGGACACAGTACTTTTATACAGCAACCTGGATATGGACATTGTGCTACGCCCTGGATATGCGAAGGATTATCGCTGATAGAGATGCCAACATGCGGAACTATCACCTGGCGGCGTGGCTGATTCCTGCTGCGACGACGGCGATTGGATTATCGATACTTTATCTTCCTAATGCTAGGTACGAACATTAGTAACATTAGTTACGCTCACGCTGTTAATCACTGTTGATCGAGTGGAATTTTAGTTGTTATACATCACAAACACTCACCACTGCAATGGTTCACATCCTTCCGAATTATCTCGCTACCTACGTGCCTATGCTGACTGTAATGATCGCCAATCCGTGCCTGTACTGCACGTCGATGAAGGGCATGGAACGCGCCGTTACCTCATGCTATTGCCAACTCACGGGAAGAGAACGCGATATGATGGACGCCATTCGCATTAAGTTCTCCGTGATCAACATCGTTTTCTACATCTGTTGGCTACCGAATCTAATCAATGGTATTCTCCTTTGGTGCTTGTGGTTCCATCTGCCGGTGAGGTTCATCATCACTGTTTGGTACATTATGGTAGGTCTTTTTCAAGTTTCAACATAACCTACTTTATAAGCCTTTACTTCAATCAGTTCAATCCGTTTTTGTGTCATATAGGCATTTACCAATCCACTCCAAGCGCTCTTCAATTGTTTGGTGTATCGACGATGGAGTAAAGGCTCTGAAGAAGTGATCATCCCATGGTGCCGCTCACCGCAGTCATCGGTAAACTATGCGGACGCGAAATTGAGTAAAGTGGTCATGTCTCACGAAGAGAAATACCCGCTACTCTCTCAACATCCGCCATCTTTTAATAGCAAATATACTTAGCCTCAAACATGTGCGATACCATGGCGTAAATTGCTGGAAAACGACTCCGAATCGAGCATATCGGCAAACATATGTTATATTTGCTCACGTTTAGATAATCCACGTTGCTAATTCTTGGATAAATAACAGTGTGTGGGGACAAACAATGGCCAATATCCATGGCGTAGCGGCGGGGCACCTTAAAAAATTATTAACGCGCGAAGCGATTACATAAATGATCGTCCACTAGCCGACCGTCGACGCAGTGCAAGTTCGCAACTGGAAATAATATAAATCCGCACACAGCGCGTCGCAATTTACTCACACGTCAACTCGCACCGCAACAATGCGCCCGACTGCGTTATTCCTGTCCCTGCCCCTGTGTCTGCTGCTTCTGCTGGCGGCCGCCGAGGGTTCGATGAGGTGCACCATGCTGCCGTTTGAGGCGCAAGATGGCCGCACCGGAAAGTGCTGCGTCATGTGGGACGAGACGGAGAAGCGGACGCAGTCAGGTGTCGCCACGTCCGCGCCGCAATATCTTCCACCCGCTGGGGCCGTCACCATCCTGAAGGAAGCCACTGCGAGCACCGAGTCCCCCGTGACGAAGAAAACCGATGGGCTGCGCAAGAAAGTGATCGACACGCCGGAGGGATGCAGGGCAGGTCAAGTCATCGACGTGAACGGAGAGTGCGCGGACAACTTTGGCGACAGTTGAGCCGTCGATGAGCATTATTTTTATACGAGTTAGTCTCGAAGACTTACAACGAAGTAAATATTTAACTGTGGTTTGTTATTAATTTCAACCGCACACCCACCACCCACCTTATCATTGCGTACTCAACGTATTGTTAAAATATTGGCACGGAGATGTTGTCGGAGTTGTGGAACTTGTGGAAGTGTGTAAAAGCATGTGAAAGGTAAACAACATCATATCATGTGTCTCAACTACTTATTTTCAACATCTCTACACTATACATGTTTCGCTCGCATGCCTCGAAAACATGCTTTTCTGCCCAGGGCGGAAAATAGGAACAATTGCTAAAAGGCGGAATGTGAAAACTTGTCATATGGTAACATTTATTTACACATTTTCGCTGCTGAATTAACTTTTGTTACCGCATCTTCTTTTGTATATCACGAAGCATCTTAAGGGATGTCACCTCTCCTCTTGTGCTTGGAGAGCATTCACAATATTTTAATACTTCCGTACTGTCCTTGAAATAAGGATTGTCATGGGTACTCAACCTCAATTTATACATAAACATTTAAAAACATCAGTTCGCAAATACGTAGACACAGTCGCCGTTTACATCTCGCGCCTGGCCTTCAGGACAGACCTCTGGTGTATCGATAAGGATGCGATTGTCTGGGGTGATGGTAGTAGGGTCGTCTTCATGCGCTTCCCATCGCACGCAGCAGCTGCCACGGCGGCCATTTTGTTTAAGGCTGAGTCGCGTGCATTCGTCCTTTATCTTGGGCACTGGTGCTGATTCTTTAGATGCTAGGGCCAGGGCCGCTAGACCCATTGCTGGTAATGGTACTTCTGCAGGTGGTGCAGGTGCTGCATATTTTGCAGATTCCGCAGACGGCACTGTTGTACTCGAAGGTCCCGGTGTAGTTGTCACCGTTGTCGCCTTTATAGTTGTCACAGTTGGCGACCCTGGCGTGGTCGTCACACTATAACAGTATCCACCAACGCACAACAGGCACATCTCAAACATAAACAATGAGTTGATCATCTTGAAGAGCTTCACCAGGCACCAGCAAAACGTATGAATTACGTTGTAGTTGTAAGAATTGTGCAATGCACAATTGTTTATTCCGACTGTTGCTGCCTAGAAATTCACAGCTTGTTAAATAGCGCACTGAATATTTGTGTCCGTACAGGAACACAGATGAATCAACAAACCTGGCGATGAGCTGCCGAGCTGTTTTGCTTGCGTGCTTGTGTGGCATGTACAAATATTATGCAATAAATGTAATTAACACGGTAATCGTTTTCCCGATGGGTAATTGCAAAAGCAGCATAACGCGGATATCGTCGGTCAGAGCGGATTTTACCTGATTGCCGTGGCCCTGTGTTCCTTACCTGTTCCCATGAGGCCATCATGCTCGGGGGATTTACAACATTACAACTTAAAGCTATGCGTCATCACTCATCAAATGTTACAAACTACAAACAAGTCATCATCATCACAATCAGCTTAACGAGATTAAATCTTTGCATGCAGAGACTCATGGGTTTTTAATTTCGCCTCCAATGAAAATCGGATGTTTGGTTGGAGAATAGACTAGTTCAGTAAACTCTTAAAATCGAATAAATGTCTTATACATAGTCAAAAAACATACAATTAGGACCACTGCAACCTAATAATTATGTTACAAAAGTACATATTATTTAAACTATTCAACTTTCAATTTTGTCACTAGATGTTGTAGTGTGACGGCTCACTTCCATCAGAGACTTACGGTAGGCAACCACACATACAAATTAAGTCCGATAGCTCGCTGAAGGAATTATTTATTCTGATTGGTTCTCTCAAGGTTATCTAGTGCGAGGTGTAATTAGCTGATCCAGTTGCTTTAACATCTGTTTTTGGCGAAAACTAAACTCCCCTGTATCGGGTAAATTTTCAAACTTTAATCAATTTTTTTCCCCCCGATATTTCTCCTAAGTACCCAAGTGTTACTTTTCATGAGGAACGACACATATTTTTTGGGAATATCAGTGAAGAAGTCGAAACAACGCATTCAATACGAGCCGTGCGCACAGAACTGTAGGCAACCAATATCACACATCGAGAAAAACAAAAGTTTGTTGATTCGTCGATTATTTCAAGTTTCAAGAGTTTCAATATCGAAAATGCAAGTAAAATTGCTTCTGAACGCTAAACACAGCTGCTTGTTTCTTGTCTAGATAAACAACCGAGTTGGATACCCTCATTGTTTATAGTTTATTTATAGTAACATCTCTTTATTACTTTCTAGTTATTCAAAATTTGACAAAATATATACATCATTGATCATCATTTGTCCCAGGGTGTTCACAATAAAAACAAACAGAACAGAAGCACACCAATCGCTTCCGATTGGGGTCGATTGGGGTGGCCAATTTTGTTTCGTAACCTCAGGTGCGTTTAGTAATATTACACTTTGTTCATATGACAAGCTAACAAATAAAAATAAATATATCTCTGCTGCAGATCACTTCCGCTCACTTCTGCTCATGCTCGCTGAGCGTCACGCTGGTAATACCTTTAACAATCATCTCGGCCACCTGCCACGCCAGCTCCTCCTTCTTCTTGTCCTCCTCGAGATTCACGAAGCGCTTCACCACGCTGCGTATCGTCGAGCGATTCTTCTTGTCCGGCTCCGGCTCGAAATCCGTCACAAACTGCCCCAGCTCCGTGACGCGTCCAAACGACAAGCGATGATGCTTCTTCCGGCGCCACAGCGCATCCGGATCGTACAACTCTCGCGTGTCGATATTCATATCCGTCGCTGTAGCCTTTTCCTTCCTCCTTTTCGGCACCTCCATCGCTAGAAACGCGCAGGATCGTTCGCTACCAGCATCAGAAGATCGCGTCCCTTGCCGATCGTACATCCCATAGCCATTGCTCTGCACAGCGTTGATCAACTCCGAGAGATACTTGTAGAAAAGCTGCGAGGCGAGGAACTGCCGCAGGTGGTGTTTGTCCAACGCCTGTTCAACAACCCTCAACGGCAGCGAAAAGCAATCAGGCGCAAGGCCATTTTCCCCGCAGATATTCTGCTCGACAGCGTACCGCACCCGATCACCTAAGCCAAGCGGACAGAGCGCTTGCAACGAGAAATATTTATCGTAAAGTATAACAGCGTCATTTTGTGCTTCCACCAGGTCGAGGAACTCTTTTTGATCGCGCAGTTGCTGCTGGAAGTTCGTCGCGGCGAGCCAAAACTCCAGCAGATATCTTCGATTCTCCTGCTCGAGGAACTCCATGAAGTAAAACAACGCCGTCTCGTTGTAGAGGATATCCTCCAGGACGACGTGCCCGCTGGTGAGGACGTCGATCTGATGCTTGCAGAAGTAATCGCTCTGCGTGAACGCATCAAAGTACTCGCTCGCCATCACCTGGTACACCTGCTCCTGCGCGTGCTTGAAACAATCGGCGCTGAGCACCTTACCCTCACTGCAGATGTTCTCAACGATTTCATTCCTAACCTCTTCACTGCAGTGCACTGACTCAGGTGCCTCCAGTGCAATGTATTTCTTAAAAATGCCTAATGCATCATCAGTAAACTCCTGTGTGAATTTCCCTAATGTCCCTAGGTCCTCACTCTTATCACTTTTATCCTTATCCTTATCCTTATCACAGGATGCACTTGATATTGTTGGTGCCATGGTCATGTTTGAGTCATCATTCAGACTAGAGATATCTGCTGTCAGAGAGTCATCACAATCTGTGCTCACTGAGAGGCTGTCATGCTCAACTTTGGCCAGCACTGGTGCAGTGGAGCTGGTTGGGGATTTATGCTCAATGTTAATATCCATGTGATCAATGGCTGCTTGGAAGTTTTGAATGTCCAGCCAGCATCGCAGGTAGGCAAGGCCATTATGAGATTCCATAAACTGCACAAAATATGATAATGCTGCCTTGTCATTGAGCACTTCACCCAACGTTTTGGAGAGGCGCGATTGCTCCCTATCCGGGGCGAAATCTACAATCATAAAGCACTGTTTGTCAAGCAATAATACACAAAATTTATATTTGATGCCAATTTGATACCAATGTCAAAAAGTCCTTCATCTTCAAACGAAGATATTTGCGTCGTTGAACGTGGCAGCGGAGAGAAGTTATCCTGATCGTCGGGCGGGAAGGCTGCTTCGTTGAAAGCAGCGTCGTCCTGGGGCACCTGAGGTTGTTGTTGCGAAGCTGTCCCCAAAACAAGAGCACACGCGAAACGTGAATTTGTTTATAAAAATGGCGCAGGTAGCAAAGTGTGCAGTTTACCTTGTCTCTTGAAGAATTTTAGCATTTTTCATTATAGACGAGTATGTGGGATGCTCTTCGACTGCGTTACAAAATATCTATGCTCAATTGTGATAAACTGCGCGCTTATCAAGGAGTAAATTGTTGTTATTGTGATGCTTTTTATTACCATTGCCAGTTTCCACTCGGAACGACTTGTGTATGTGTCAGTGGTTGCGGATTTAAATGTCACAGATGTCAAAATTGCAAAATTTACCCGAACTTACACGAAGTATCAATATGACATATTTATTTGAATGCTATTTTTTATTTGAATGCTTTTTGATGTTTGAACAATATCCGTCCCGAGGTGTTAGCCGCAATCCGCGATAAAGTGTACTTTGTTACTTCCCCCCACCGATGTTGCCCAAATAACACAAAACAAATCTCAAACCGTTGCCTACCGCGAGCTACAAATCATGCAACAGGGTGTTCCAAACATAAATGTTGCCATAAATATCGTGAAAATATTTTACGTCAGCAAGAAGTACAGTGAGCAACCGTTGTAACAATTTGAATGTACACATGGTGTAACAAGAAAATTGCTCTGAGTGTTGCAACAATTTTCGTCCCATCTTTTTTTTGCTTATATCTCTGAGAGTAGTTAATCTTGAAAGGGATCTAACAAGTACAAAAAAGTTGATGTTCTAAAACGTGAGTTGAAGGCTCCGTCCGTATCGTATCGTTTTTTTTTGCATATTTGAATCAACTATTGATTTATTGATGATGTTACACAGTTATTAATGTCAAAAAGAAAACACAAATTAAAGTCATTGCTGTAAACGGTGAATAAAATGCCTCGGTAGCCCAATGTCGATTAATTCATCGACGCTATACTTGGTCAATACTGGACGATAATGCAATAAGGCCTCGAAACAGATCTCGCTGAGCTTGGGCACGCGCAGCCACGACGTGTACACCCAATTATTGCGTTTGATTTGGCCCAATTGCAGATGTATGCCGCCGAAAATGCACAACTTGCCCTCGGGAGTCACGGCGGACGGGTGAAAATACGTTGGATTGGGTAGGACGCACGTTTCGATCAGCGACCACGTGAGCGTCTCCAAATTCAAGCGCCACAGGTCGCTGAAGACCTCCTCCCCATCGCTGCCGCCGTTGATGAAGACCTCGCGTTCCACCTGCACGGCGCCGTGACACCGGCGCGCCTTCGGATGGCCATTTTGCGGACTATTGGCGTCGGCGTGCGTCACCACCGTGCGCCATTCGCGCTTCTCCAAATTGAACACGGGCAACTTTTTCAGATCGTAGGCGACATCGGCGGTGCCGCCACCGAAGACGTAGATATCGGCGCCGTCGAGTGCGACCTCATGCCGATACCGTCCTGGTGGATCGTGCTCTTTGTTTCCCTGACATATGTAGACTTGCTCCCAAACATGTGTCAACAAGTTTAATCTGCAGCATGAAACAGTATTGGAATAGTGGCAGAGATGCAAAGTTGCATGTGAAAGTGTACCTATGAATATCACATGTGTAATCAAAACCTGTAGTCCCACCAATTGTGTATAAATAATTATTGTGGTAAATTAATGCCTGACCATACTGGGGCAATGGTAACTGTCCAGTGGTGTTGATTTCCCTCATCTTGGACTTGTCCTCTTTCAGTGAGCACAAATACAATGAATTGCTAGATCTAATGCCAAATGGAGATCCAGTTCCTCCATAAACCTGGGGGAAAAACACCAGCCAATCATAAGCATTGTTATAAAACAAAAGAAAGTTTTCCATTTTTCCATACCATTAAATACGTTCCTATTCGTACGACCGCATTGGACGCCAACTCCAATGGTACATGCCCACCAACACTGATCTGGCTCCACTCCTTGGTAGCAAAGTTAAACTTCCAGAGCTCTTGAAACAATGGAAAGTCCTCATCCTCCCTCCTCCGCTCATAATCCACTGGTATCTGGGGATTGTACCCACCAAAAGAGTACAAGTACTTGCTGTCGACGACAATTCGGTGTCCAGAGCGCGCCAATGGTTGCAATTGCTGTATTGTGTTTGGTTCTGCTTTGCTGTACTTGAAGACTTTGAATACAAATGGCTGATTGTTGTCCAGTTTGTTTGGTTCATCCATGCTACCCATTGCAAATTTGTAGAGCCTTGTCATCAAAATAATGACAACAATTACAAGAATAACAAGACTGAGCTGAAACATTCATTACACTATCGTCCACTGCTACAGACGGACTGCCATGATATTCGGCGTGGCGCAATTTCTCGCTGGGTTTCGCTTCGATTCGCGTTTTGCGTTTTGGTGCTGTATTTAACTTGCCTCTGGCTGATTATGGGATTACAACACAACACGCGCAGCGTTCATTTGCCATGTCGACATCACTCTCACACTGTGTGCAGCCTTCACTTCTTACTTCTTACTATGCGAAGATTGCGATGTGAGTGCACGTGATGTAATTCTAATCCAACGCACACGAAGTGCACATTATGCGAAAAACATCAGAAGAAGGTTCAGTTCGAGAAACGATCAAAAGCAATCAAGCGATCAGATGCAAACATACGTTACGAACGGTTGCATATGCTCAAGCTGACGTGAGTTGTAAAAGTCTGACACAAGATGGAAGCAGGTGTACCAATTCTGATGATGGAAATTTATAAATGATTTTAAAACAGATTTAGTGCAAGAAAATTGGCACATTGATTGTTTATTATGTACAAATAAATGTCCATTTTATAAACTATCCCTAACTCGATAAATGGGGTAAAATAAGCATATTTTTATAGTAAAATAGTACTTTCCGCTGACAACAGGTGGCACCACATACACAGTTTTGTGAATTTATGGAATTAATTCAGTTTCGCAGATTTTTTCAATTACTTTTGGAAAAATAGAAATAAAAATTACTTAGTTCGTTGATGGCAAAACGCAAAACGCTTTGTGGGAATTAGTTCCACCTTAAACCCTATTTCTCTTGTCTGTACTATTAATTCTTGTGCAACCTTAAAGCATAGGGTGCGTTTTGATAGTTAATATCCAATTATAAAAGCAACCAACGCATCCTGAATCCTCTGAATCTGAATCAACAAACGTCATGGCCATCGAATCTGAGTGGTGTCCACAGGGAACGGTCCTGCCTCCTGCCCCAGCCTTTTGCTGGAGCATCACGAATCCCACATCCCACACTTTCGATAGAAGTTCGAATTCGAATAGATTCAAAGGTAATCATCCAACTTTATATATTTGGCTGAATGGTGAGCACCAGCCATTAGAAATGTCGATTCTCGACTGGCTGGAAGTTCATTCGATTGAATCGATTGCTATGCTCCATAGTCGCCAAAAGCGCAAGCAAGCACGAGTGCAAATTGCGGACGAAACTCGAGAATTAAAATTTTACTT